>OX940975.1:27616939-27899170 GCA_954871275.1 Leptopterna dolabrata | reverse complement strand
GACAAAACCCATATGCCAGTTACGCCCTGTAGTTTGTGGTTACTTGTTAGTATGACTTGATGGTACGTCGGATCGAACGAGGCTCCACTGGTCTAGTGTATACAGGGAAGTTTAGGCGCAACTGGTACAATCAGATAAACTGAACGGGCAATTGTTTCATTAGATTAAACGTCTTTCTCGTTACCTCTGGTAAACAGCCCAATATTCTCTAATCGCCAAGGGAATGAACCGGAGTCTTAACAGTAATTATTACAGCAAGAAGTAATGATTGAATATTATGAAACAAATTCACCAAATTATAGACTGAAAACCTGGGTTGAATTGTCACTGACAGAAAATTCTCATCTCTCTGATCTGGAACGGTAAGGTAGCGCAATCTGGACAGGCAACGTAGTTGTCATCCGGTCGGGTCATCAGCAAGGTCACGCCCAGGCAGCTCGCCGGGTCAAGTTCAGCGCGGGTCGTAGAACAGAATAGGAGTTCACTGAGGCGAACGGATATGGTCATCTTTGAGTATGACGCCCAGTATAACGCCCTACTCCTGTATACATATCGACTATTGTATACATACTTTCGCCAAGCTGACACGAATTTAATAGCACGCAAGCTTCCAGAAATAATACTACTAGAGTAATAATATTATTACACAGGGCACGTCTGTTGATATTGTGGCAAGCAAAATGAGCCCGACGCTCCAACCGTTACTCAAATAATTATATTGTCTACGTCCAAATTGACGATGAAATGAATGATAAATGATGCAAGTTGACAATTCACAATATGAAGTTTCTAATTTGAGGAAAAAACAGACAGGGTGGTCTTGACAGATGGGTAATAAGATACGGACACCACGGTTGCGAAATCTGGCGCCCATAGCCGGTTCCGAATTCTTATGTAGACACCTACTTCGGTACTGGAACCGGAGCTCGGTACAACATAGATACATATTAGACCAGGGCTGTTTGATGCCCTTCATATATAAAGCGAGTTAATCTTATATGATCAACTTACTGAGTATAGCGTATCGGAAAATCCAAGCGCGCTTTGGCACACCGGCGCACGACCCCTCATGAACCCGCACAAAACACTCCCAGTTTCCCAGCTGATAAACTATTCAGGGAAGGTAACGAGGTTTCCACCTTACACTCCTCCGCTCCGCAGCCATCCCTTCTTGTTGGAGTTCAATTTGTGGGGCGACCCCGTCCAAGCCCTTAAAATTATAAGCACCACGCACTGGGAAAACACGCAGGAACCGGAACATGCCGACGCACAACTAAGCAGGATTATCAAAAACAATATTATGGTTTACAGTGGTCCAACGACTTCGGTACGAGGAGGATTACGATGTGGATAAAGGAATAAGCCACAGTGGGTGCATAACAATCGCTATAATACTCGTACACAGACACACCTCCAACGGATGTTTGCGACGAGAAAAATTTCATTCTTATAAAACCAACATAATCTTATCTATAAAACTCATTTTGTAATGTACCTGTGTATTTCTTAGGTGGATGGTCAGACGACTAAACGAATCTTGATAAGGTTTGGTTTATCATTTTCAATAATGAACCTTTGGAATCGAGCATGAGAAAAAAATGTGTACCCCTCCCCCCTCAAAATTTGATGGTTTCCGTTTCAAGGTCGTAGAATCCAAAAATGGAATGAAAAACGCTGCAAATTATTACAAAAAGTTTCTTATTTACCTGTATAGATGACCCTTCTGCGCAGATCACTGTTTTCTGTGACCTGTACATACCCTCGTGCCCCCCCACCCACCCCCACACCAACACCCACGGAAAGCCCTAAATCGAGTCATGGAGCCGGCCCGGGAACCAAAGTTTCATAAAAATGGAAAACGATACCTCACAAAATCATGTTCACTGAAACCTATAACAAAAAAACCCTAATAAATTTTACTCTCATTTTTCAAACCATAACACCCGTGAGTTTATTATGGGCTGCTGAGCTAGGGAGTACGAGTAGGGCCCTAATGGAGCCAGTGTACAAAAGAATGACAATTTTAGACCGAAATTTATGGTAAATTTAAGTCAGAAACTTTGTCAGAACTCCAGTTCTGGTCTCGTTGGTCAAACTTCATAATCGGTCTCCTCGCCCTAAATCACATATCGAAGAATACCTCACAACCTTATGTTACTAAAACAAAACAAAAAACATATTTTTGCACCCATTTTTCAACCATAACACCCTTGGGTTTATTGGGTAAATCCTTTAGTTCGAGATCAATTTGAAAACGTAATAAAAACCATCCCCTTCTATTGAAAGTTTTTGAGCCAGGGTGTTCCGAACGTCAGTAACGCCGAGCTTCGCGGACCTACTAGATGACGGGTATCTGCAAACCAAATTTCAATAATTATAGTTCATGGTAACTAAGACAAGTACTGCGTACGGCGGACGGACAGCATTTTTTTATTGCATTTTCGGACCGTGAAACGGAAACCATCAAATTTTGAGGGGGGGGGGGGGGGGGGTGTTATTTTATTTTATGTATTTTGTTCATGCTCGATTCCAGAGGTTCATTAATGAAAATAATAAACCAAAATTTCTGTCCGTCCGCCGTACGCTGTACGCTGTACGCCGTACTTCACACTTTTCTTAGTTGCCATGAACCAACATGAATTAAATTTGGTTTGTAGATCCCGTTTCGGGTCTAGTTGGTCCGCGAAGCTCGGAGTTACTGTCAGTCATCTCTCAGGAGTGAAAAATAGGGGTTGCAATTTTCAAAACGCCTAAGCTCAAAACTTTCAATAGAAGGTGGGTTTTTTATGTTTTTAAATTGATCTTAAAAAACGCATTCTTTGAGACCACCCGGAGCATTGTACATCCAGCCGTTCGCTTGCACCAAGAAGAAGGTGCTCGTGAATGAAATAGTATAAATCCGGCCCAGATATCATTGCTAGGGAACACCTGATTATAATCACGGATGCCTGTATGAAGTCGAGTTGGTTGTTCTGTGATATTATTTCATTTGAAGAAGGATGGCTCTATTGGATTTTGTTGATAGGTACTTTAGCACATTGAAGAGACATGAATAACAAAGAATAATTTATTAATGATTGAATGACTGAATCCTGCTCATTTTTATGAAACTGTAATTCCCGGGCCGGCTCCAGTATACTCGAATTAGGCTTTCCTGGGGGGAGCTGGAGGTTAGGTACTGACCAAAGAAAATAGAGATCTATGTAGAACGCGGATCTATACAGGTAAATAATAAACCGTTGGGTCATCATTTACAGCGATTTTTCCGGCGAGCTCCTCAAACTACATGTTACCGGTGTGAACATAGGCTACATGAATTTTCCGCCTTGATCAGCTGAATGAGCTCTGAGTGAAACGGTAATCCAGCTAGTTGCTATATGAATGCGGGTGGGATTTCAATGGTGAACTTCAAAAATGAACAACCGTTCAATGTTTTTTGTTATAGCCCATCTACCGGTCCTACTCTACCTGGATCACGCTGTTCCGTGTGCAATGAAATCACCTTGGCTACAATACAAGGAACGAAAACGATCTTAGAGTTGAAATCGTTTGAAACATCTCATAATCATCAAAATCCGACAACAACGCTGTGAAATAGTTGTGGATCGTGCTTAATGAGAACCTTCGTTTTTGAAAATGCTGCGTTATTCACGAAATTTGGCTAGTTTTAGAGTGCTCTCTGGTTTTTGCCAAAACCTACCTACCATGTTATATGAACTCATGAGCTTCAACTACTGCTACACGATAGTTCACATGTTAATGAGCCCTACTGATTAGGGTGGTGGAGTTTGGTTAGTGGCCGATAGTTACGATGAGCTACAACGTAATATATTTATTTTTGTGTGTTAACTTTCCCTCCTGAACTTGGGTTAATGAGACATTAAGAGAAAAAAATGTGTTTATTGAAAAAGCAGAGTCTACGAGGAAAATATTTTGACATCATAGGATGAGGCCACGTAGAAAATGAACGCTAAGAGATTCTCTTTTCGTAGGGTGGTGAGGATATCTTTAAGATCCATAGGTGGAACCTGGATATCGTATGATACCTGGAGGTGACCGCCCACCATGTTATGTTGGGCTCAAACCGCACTAATACCACATCTACGTCGATTCCTTTAGGCCAACTAATGAGGAACTTGTACCCACCTGAAATTCTGAATGAAACCTCTTTTATTATACTCGAGACCAACTACGGTTCACAAAAATGTGATCAAATATGGACAAAACTGTTGTCGTAACAATTACAATCGAATTTGAAAATCGGGGAAGCGGAAGCTGCGCGAAACGCTCTGTGATTGGTTGACGAGCATGTGACGTCACAGTCCTCTAATCCCCGGGGGACAAGGCGATTTCCATGGTTCTCATCAACTAACAACTACATTCATGTAACAACTTTCCTTTTCGTTATTTTTCGCGTTGCTTCACCATCTTTTACACAACAGAAGTGACAACAAGGATGACTGAGGATTTTTAACAGCAATGTTGCGAAGTCCCTTTCCTCACTGTACTAACTTATGTCAAGAATAGTTCGATTACAGGTAACTAGTAAAACTGGGCCAGCCTAGGTACTGTAGCGAAATGATAGGCTAAGAGAATTCGCTTGTGATATAATAATATAGGTGAATTATGGTAATCACTGGGAAAAAGGTTCAACAAGAACTCAGTGCGTTTTGCACCCACCTACGAATCAATGCCTCTTGCTGGAAAGTTAGGTACACAATTTTATAGACAACTATATTAGCTACTTGTAGTAATTGATTCACACAATAACAGCTTACCTCGGAAGCTGAAAGATGACGCCTGTGACAGTGGCTGTTCTCGAGCTATTTTTTCTTCCAGGGGAGACAGGATCGCTTGGCGGAAGCCTAGTCAATATCCCTTCGATATCCCGGTGATAATCTCGCTGGTCTAAGAAGGGGACTCTCGAGGGTCTACCAACGCTGCCACACTCTGTCACATGGTAGCAGAGCTGGTTAGGTAGTATGCGCTGAGCAACTCACCATACTCCATCCAATTTTTGAGGGCTTACCAGACGGATAAGCCCAAAGCTTTCCCAGAAGGATTCCTTTACTAACAACCTGTCCCTTTGATAATACATACATCTATTGGCTTCCCCAAACCCCTTTCACCCCCTTTAGAGTGTCAGTATAATTAAAATATACTGAGCTCATTAGAAGGCGATTGATGCCATGTCCCAATTGACAAGACCCAATAGTTGTTCCATTACAACGATGGAGGTTGATCACCTAGAGGTTGCCCAGATGAGTAGTATTCACTGGACAACAACCTCTGACAACATTATCCGCCAATACTCGTAAGTAGGAGCCTTGTTCTCCACCAGCAAAATATTAACGAGATAGTACCATTACGATGGAGGTTAGTCACCTTGAAGTTGTTCAGATGTCGTTTCCTGAACCAGAACTTCATACTACTTTTCATTCCCCCATTTCCCTATCATCCTTCTGCTGCCCAGAGTATGTCATGTGGAGAGGAGTGTAACAGTGGCTGTTCTACAGCTATTTTTTCTTCCGGTGGAGACGGGGTCGCTTGGCGGAAGCCTAGTCGATATCCCTTCTTAACCGGTGATAATCTCCCTGGTCTAGGAGAGGGACTCTCGAGGTTCTACCACCACTGTCACACTCTGTCACACGCCTCATACAAATCCTTCACTTTAGGTATTTTGTCCATTGCAATTATTATTGCATCACTATTCAGTACAGCATGAAAAGTTGAATAACGAACAGCACCGTTTTGGTTTATTATTTTCAATAATGAACCATTGGAATCGAGCATGAAAAAAAAAATTCTTACCCCCCCTCAAAATTTGATGGTTTACGTTTCAAGGTATGTAGAATCCAAAACTGCAATAAAAATATTTCTGTCTGTCCGCCGTACGCCGTACGCCGTACGCCGTACGGGCCACTTTTCTTAGTTACAATGAAAAAAAATTGATGAAATTCGGGTTATAGGTTCCGTTCGGCGTCTAGTTGGTCCTCGAAGCTCGACGTTACTGTGAGTCATCTCTAAGGGGTTCAAAATAGGGGTTGAAATTTTCAAAACGCCTATACTATTTTTTTACGTAAATATTTTTACGGTTTTAAATAGTTCTTGAACTTGCGAGTTTTTTAAGACCATCCGGAGCATCGTACGTCCAGCCGTTCGTTCACAGTAAGGCCCCGAAGTTTGCACCGACAGGCATTTTCGACTCCAGTGTGAATGAAATTGTATACAATTCAAACCAAATCTCGTAACCAGAGACGCGCCCACAATAGGAATTTGTGAATACGGCCAATCATTGGTAGGGATCACCTGATTATATTGGCGGAGTATGAAGTCGAGTTGGATGTTCTGTGATATTATTTAATTCGAAAAATTATGGCTCTTTTGGAGTTTGTTGGTAGGTAGTGAAACTTGAACAAACGTTGAAGTATTATTGATGGGTAAATTATTACTACGGTAAATCATTACTCAACGGTAAATTATTACACAACGGTTCATTATACCATCTACGTAGAAGGGGCTGGAGTTTGTTGGTAGGTACTTTTGCAACTTTTTTCACTCCTCATCAACAATTTCTTTTCAGAACTTCATTATGTGTGTTTCTTTTTGTTAGGTACTGTTTGTCATCGGCAGAATTATTTTAGCAACATTTAACTCGTGATTTAGGTAGGTACCTAGTAACGAGTACGGGGTTAGGTACTAACCTACGGAGGGTCTGCGATCTAAATAATTATGCATAGAATAGTACATATTATATTATATAGACGGGTTATCTATACATAGAGCTGTGATCTGTAACAGAAGGGTATTCTATACAAAATAATAAACCGTTGTGCAGGGATTTGCAGCGTTTTTTACTGCATTTTCGGATTCTAAATACTTGAAACGAAAACCATCAAATTCTTGGAGGAATTTCAACCCCTATTTCGGACCTAGAGATGACTGACAGTAACGTCGAGCTTCGAGGACCAACTAGACCCCGAACGGAACCTATAACCCGAATTTCATCAATTTTGTTTCATGGTAACTAAGAAAAGTGGCCCGTACGGCGTACGGCATACGGCGGACAGATAGAAATATTTTCATTGCAGTTTTGGATTCTAGGTACATACCTTGAAACGTAAACCATCAAATTTTGAGGGGGGGTTAGAATTTTTTTTTTTTTTTTTTTTCATGCTCGATTCCAATGGTTCATTATTGAAAATAATAATTTTTTTCATGCTCGATTCTAAAGGTTCATTATTGAAAATAATGAACAATGAGGAACTTGCTGCTACTGAATACGTTATCTATTTTGCGATTTTGTAACAGGAAATTTCTATAATCAGCCTCAGTTTCAAATCATAAAAATTTGTTTACCTTCTTTTTCATTTACATGACTGCAACTACAACATGGGTTGATGGGCCTTTAGTGGAACACCTGGAACTCTTACCTGCAACAAAAGAAAACAATCATCATTTTGATGAACATCATGAACACACACACACACACACACACACACACATATATTTATATACACAAAATAGCACGTACATGGATTTACTCTTATAACAGTTACAATGAAATACTCATATCTATGGGGGAATTACAGTTTCATAAATGTGCGAGGGATTCAATAATTCAATAATTAATTATTTGGTGTTATTCATGAAGCAACGCTTGTTCAAGTTACAAATGTACTTACCAACAAAACCCAAAAGATGATATTATTTCATTCTTCAAATGAAATAATATCACAGAACTACCAACTCGACTTCATAAAGCCATCCGTGATTTTAATCAGGTGTTCCCTAGCAATGATATCTGGGCTGGATTTATAGCGTTTCATTCACGATCATATTGACGAAGTTTTTCCGTGCAAACGAACGGCGGTCTGACGGTGACTAACAATAAATAAATCAACGACAGAAGTGTTGAATCCACCGAATATTTAGTAACGGTCATTCCGCGACCGGCTCCAGTAGGTACTCGATTTTGGACTTCCTGGAGGGAGCACGAGTGTAGTAGGTATAGACCACATAAACAGTGATCTACGCGGAAGGGGCGTCTGTACAGGTAAATAACAAACCGTTGTTTAATAATTTGCAGCGTTAGTGAAAGTGCTCGTAAGTTGTAGTGGGTTGTTTCTTATTCTGCGATCCCTTGGGCTAATACCGAGTCTTCAAAATCACTATCTTATCGGGAGCTTATTCTGACTGAGTGTTGTTCAAAAGGTGAAAACCCACCGTTTAGAGTTTAGAGTGTTGGAAATGCCCTAAAAACATGGTTTTTGGCGAATTTTAGAATTTTTATTATTTTTTCCCGGGAAGACGTCTAGTACAGACCGATTTTTGTGAAATATTGGTCATCAAAGTCCAGTAAACCGGTTGTACTCTCCCTTCTCCTAAAGTGGGCGTGCATGGGGGTTGGTTGATGGAGCGGAGGAAAGAGGGAATGTGTGTGGAGCGGTAGAATGTTTTGGACAAGGCGGAAGACGTTTTCCGAAGACTTCGCCCTTGCTCCGATATCAATTTGTCGACGGACGAAAAGGGAGGGCTTCCGCTTGATGCTGGCCGTTCGTGCACGGGTCACGTGACCCCGACAAATAACCCGGGAACGTGCCGCAGACCTGTTTCCTCCACACGCACCTCATCTCTAGACTCTCTTCTCGGTCGTCTTTATCGTCTCAACATCCCCGGAGAGCCCGAGTCGTCCCAGTTTCAGGGAAATCGTTTTCCCGGCCTGATACTAGATTCGATTACCATTCTCGGCCTTCCCTACTTTTGAATCCCACCCACCAGCTCTTTTATTTGTAACTATAATGCGAGTTTCACGTTCACGTGGGTAACTTCATCGGTGGATAGAAGCCATCTTCAGCGATTCACGTAGTAAGTACAGACTGGTTCGAAACTATCGTTGGTAATCCTACCCCTCGGGAAACTACTCCCTGAGGTGGGACACGATTATTGTTGTGGTTCTGGACGCAGATATCCGACTAATAAGTCCACCTTTCTCAAGGAGAGCCCCTTCCTCTCTGTCGTGGAGTCTTCATTTTTTGGGAATTCGCAAGCATAGAGGAATTCACTCACAAGCTTTATAATTCATCAATAACTGAACTGGAAAACACGAAAGGATCAGATCTACAGGGCCTCCAAATCTACTTGAACAAGTTCGAAGAAACTTGCTTCGCTGAGGGAGACATCTCTTGAAGCATTCAGTGATCAAAGACCAGTGGAATTCGTAATGTGATCACTCACGGCCGGATGTTAGCGGCTTCCTAAAGGGAAACGTGTTCGAGAATCGCTGATTTCCGGTTCACCAAAGCGTGTGATTTCAGGAAAACTGTTTCAAGCGGAGAAGGGATCTATTAATGAACCCTGGGAATGAACTGCCTGTCTAGTCACGGAGAGACATCCATAAGAGTAATCAATCCGGCTGCTGGAGCCAAAACATCTTGGAGACCATTCAAGACGTCGGCTAACGCCCTTGATATGACACTAGCTGGCAGGGGAGCTATCCAACTTCGGCCCGACTAGTTGATAGACTTGGAGCTCATTAACCTGACGATGTGTCGACTTCAAACGCTCCTGGGAGCTGCATCACTTTCCAAAACGGATAAATATAATTTCTAGTCAGGGTTACCAAATAAAACACCGGTAATTTCAAATGGAGACTTACGGTAGGTACCTTGTCCTGGTAGATGCAACCATCAACATTATATCGGTAATAATTAAATCGTTATTCCGTTTGTCTTTAACGCGAAAGAGGGGGTGCATGGGTGAGAAAGGAAAAACGGCAAATCGTGATAAATTAATTACGCAAATGGTTCATGCAAATGGAAATACTGGGAACATAATATACAAATCAACAGGTACCACGTAATAACCATAATGGGTTCGTACAATAATTCACAACTAGCTTAGGTATACATTAAATAAGGCCTATAATAGTTTAGTAGAACATTTTTTTGTTAAATCCTTGTGACGGAAATTACAGACCATCATGATCATCGGCAGATTTTTCATGGGCTAATAATCATTATATACCATGCTGAAATTTTATAATGGGTTGTTCCTGGGCCATGGAGTAAGTGAGAATTTTCCAAAACTCAAACGCCTTCAGCAGAATATTGGACAGAATATCCCTAGTTACGACAGCCCCGATCTCGGTTGGCGGACTGGAATTAAAAGGTACATAAGAGCATGAGAGTCCATGAGTATTGGATAGGGAAAGGCCTAAGCGTAGAAACATCAATCGCAATGGTCCCACTTGAATGAAACTTGAAGAATATTATAAATAGGATGAACTGGATATAATTTTTGACCAATCCAACTGTAACGATTGAGGAGTGATTACTTTCATTACTATTTTTTTTAACGGAACATACCTAGTGCAGTCACATAATTATAGTCCCTTTTGGACCACCGAAAGAGCAAACGAAAGACCCAGTTTGAGAGGCATTGTGGGGATAGCGAATCCCGCATATGTCCCTATAGGTACCTGAGTTTTCAGTGTAAACCAATATATAAAAAATCCAGCCAACCACCATGACCTAATGCGTGAGATTCCTTTGTACCTAGCCTACTTCAACTGGACCCCAAATGGGATCTACAAACCAAATTTCATTAATTTAGGTTCATGGTAACTAACAAAAGTATGAAGTAAGGTGGATGGACCGAAATGTTTATTCAATTTTCGGATCCTTCGAACCTTGGTCCCTTCCATTAAACGAGGGAGGGGGATTAATTTTATTTTCCCTTCTCGATTGCTTCATTTCAAAGGCTCATACGGCTTATTGACATCTCTGTACCTCTCACATTAAACCTCGAAGCCAAGCACAGGGAAAGGGTAAATAAGTATTTAACCCTTGCTAACGAGATAAGGACGACGTGGGAGCAGGAGGTGGTAGGGATCGTTTCCGCGGTCTTGTCTGCCACCGGGCTGATACCCAAGAAACTCCATGAAAGCTTGAGGATTCTTGGGTTGCCCGGTGGACTTTACGAGGACATGCAGAAGGCCGTGCTGATTGCTTCGTGTAGCCTGGTGAGGGAGTTTTTGGTGGAGGCTATTATGCCCGACCAATGAGCCCTCCACATCCACTTGCTGGTGGGAATAGGCCCTTGGGCCCCCCACTCGCGTCACCTCGTGGCACTTTTTACCCCCCACGGGTGATGACCACCCCAATAATAATAATAATAATAATAATAATAATAATAATAATAATAATAATAATACCAGCTGGAGGGCACCCGGACCGAGTAAGCTGCAAAACTTCTGGCTCAAAAAGTTCAAGTCTGCCCATGCTGCTCTTGCGGGGGCTTTCTTGGAGGCCATAAGGCGACCATCTGAGTTCCCTGAGGAGTTCTGTATGGGCCTGACGCAGCTTATCTCGATCTTGGCAGTCACCCGTCGATATGCTGGGGTGGGTAAAACCACGCCTGCGGAGCTCATAGATCACTTGAAGATCACATTAGCCGCCTTGCGGAAGCGTGCTCAGCGCTACTGTAAGAACTATCGGCGCTCCCGTGACAACCGGCTATTTGCTCGTAGCGAAAAGGGTTTCTACCGTTCCCTTCATCAGGAGGATACGGTCGTCACCAATCCGCCCAGCCCTGGAGGGCTGAGGGACTACTGGGCTGGAATCTGGTCCGCCCCAGTGTCCTATAACGAGCAGGCAGCCTGGATTCGTGGGGAGAGTGATTCTATGAGGAACTGCCCATCCATGGTCCCCATCGAAATCACTGCTGAGGACGTGTCACAGGCCATTGCCGATCTTGCCAGCTGGAGGGCACCCGGACCGAGTAAGCTGCAAAACTTCTGGCTCAAAAAGTTCAAGTCTGCCCATGCTGCTCTTGCGGGGGCTTTCTTGGAGGCCATAAGGCGACCATCTGAGTTCCCTGAGGAGTTCTGTATGGGCCTGACGCAGCTTATCTCGAAGGGGGGCCCTACCACAGACCCAGCCAGTTTTCGGCCGATCACCTGTCTGTCGGTGGAATACAAGCTCCTTACAGCTGTACTTTGCAGAAAGCTCAGCGACCACCTTGAGCTCCACGGCATCCTGGCCGATGAGCAGAAAGGATGTGTTTGGGGCTCTATGGGCTGTAAGGAGCAGCTTACCATTGACGGGTTGGTTATGGGTCTGGCGAGGCGAAGGCACTTGGACCTCTACACGTCCTACATCGACTATGCCAAGGCGTTCGACAGTGTGCCTCACTCATGGATCTTGAGGGTGCTGGGAATGTACAAAGTTGACAAGCATCTTGTCTGCCTGCTCCGTTGCCTCATGAGCGAGTGGCGTACTCGGCTCCAGCTTCGTACTTCTTCTGGGTTAATGGATGCGGGGGGGATAAGGGTGATGCGTGGCATATTTCAGGGGGACTCTTTGAGCGCCCTGCTGTTCTGTGTTGCGCTGAATTCCCTTTCCCGTAGCCTCCAGAGTAGTCAAGTGGGCTGGAAGCTGAAGTACTTCCAAGGTGGACGAGACCGTCTCACAATAGTTAGCCACTTGCTCTATATGGATGATCTGAAGCTGTTTGCCTCTACCAGGCGTCAGTTGGATTACCTTCTGTGTCTGACTGAGGAGTTTAGTACAGACATCCATATGAGGTTTGGAGTCGATAAATGCAGGCTGAGCACCCTCAAGCATGGCCAGTTTGCGGAGGTTGAGCCATTTTTGCTTCGATCATCCGCCTCCTCAATCGATTCCCTGGAGGAGGGTCAGTGTTACAAGTACTTAGGGTACGCAGAGGCTGCCGGCCTTGACCATGGTTCCATCAAGCGGACTCTGACTGAGAGGTTTCGCTCGAGACTTCGGGCACTTCTCAAGTCAGGTCTCAACTCCCGCAACATGTTCAGGGCCATTCACATCTATGCAGCCTCCCTGCTGACATACTCGTTTGGGGTTGTGAAGTGGCGCGACTCGGAGCTTGCTTCCCTGGACCGCCTAGTCAGGACTCAATCGACTGCCTTCCGGGCTCATCACCCCAAGTCGGCAGTTGAGAGAGTCACGCTTCCACGCAGTGTTGGGGGTCGGGGATTCCCTGACATCTCCAACCTCTGCTATCGGCAGGCGGGCGGGCTTTGGGAGTACTTTCTTGCCGTCAGCCCCATTGCGAACGCAGTTTGTCAGGTGGACGAGGGCATTACCCCCCTCAGTCTGTGCGTGCCCAATGCTGACCCTCTTGGGAAAGTGGTTGAGGATATGGCCAAAGGTGAGGCCTGGGGAGCGAATGAGCTGCATGGGCGATTCCGCTCACAGCTCGTGTCCCCCACTGTCGAAAGCTCTGCCTCTTGCAGATGGTTGGTGACTGGTTCCCCGTATGTCGAAACCGAAGGGTTCATGATCGCCATACAGGACCAGGTCGTGGCGACCCGCAACTACCGAAAGTATATCATCCGGCAAGCTGGAGTACAGGACGTGTGTCGCATTTGTCGAGCCACTGGTGAGACAATAGATCACGTCCTGGCGGGTTGCCCGGCCCTTGCTCCCACCAAGTACCTGTATAGGTACAACATGGTGGCGCGTATAGTCCATCAAGAGCTGGCCTTAAAGCACGCTCTCGTTCAGGACAGGACGCGCTACTTCCAGTATGAGCCAGTCAGGTACTTGGTGAATGAAAATTACAAGGTGTATTGGGACAAGGAGCTACCGACCGATCTGCCAATCACCGCGCGCCGGCCTGATATTGTCCTTGTGAACAAGGCGGAGGGAACGACCTTCCTAATTGACATCTCTGTACCTCTCACATCAAACCTCGAAGCCAAGCACAGGGAGAAGGTAAATAAGTATTTATCCCTTGCTAACGAGATATGGACGATGTGGGAGCAGGAGGTGGTACGGATCGTTCCCGTGGTCTTGTCTGCCACCAGCTGATACCCAAGAAACTCCATGAAAGTTTGAGGATTCTTGGGTTGCCCGGTGGACTTTACGAGGACATGCAGAAGGCCGTGCTGATTGCTTCGTGTAGCCTGGTGAGGGAGTTTTTGGTGGAGGCTATTATGCCCGACCAATGAGCCCTCCACATGCACTTGCGGGTGGGAATAGGCTCTTGGGCCCCCCACTCGCGTCACCCCGTGGCACTTTTTACCCCCCACGGGTGATGACCACCAAATAATAATAATAATAATAATAATAATAATAATAATAATAATAATAATAATAATAATAATAATAATATAATTATAATCATAATTATGATTATTACTATGGACTTATTATTAGGTATATGGCGGCGGAAAAATGTATCTAGGTTTCTATAGGTTTGCATATTTATGCATATTTAAGTTTGTGTAAGTAAATGTAGTTACATGCAATTAAACGTAATTACATGTAATGAGGTACATGTAATTAAATGTAATCAATAATCAAACTGCCAAACGTTGAAGAGCTGATACTTCGACTCTGGTGGCATTCTTGTCGTGCCTGTATGTGTGTCTGCGTGGGTAGGCAGGTATCCACAAAAACACGACCCTACTAAATCAGTGTCTTACGCAAACAGAAATCTAGATATTTGCGAATAAATTACCGGTAACTACAGGAATATCAAACCGACAGTTGCGTAATAGTTTGTATCCTTTTGCTTTATTATTTTCAATAATGAATCTATGGAATCGAGCATGAATAACATTTTTTTGAAACCCCCTCAACATTTGATGGTTTCCGTTTCAAGATATGTAGAATCCGAAAATGCGATTAAAAAACCCTGCAAATTATTACACAACGGTGTATTATTTACCTTGTGCTTCATTAACAAATAATAATTAATTATTTAATTATTGAATCTCGCGCGTTTGTATGAAACTTTAATTCCTGGGCCTGCTCCAGTACTCCATTTAGGGCTTTCCTTGAGGGCGCTCGACGGTACTGACCACAGAAAACAATGATCTACGCAGAAGGGGCAGCTATTCAGGTAAATAATAAACCGCTGTGTAATAATTTGCAGCGTTTTTCATTCCATCTTCTGAGTCTGTGACCCATAATCGCAAATCATCAAACTTTGAGGGGGGTTGAAAGCTAGTTTTTCCATCGATTCCAAACGCTCATTATAGTAAATAATCAGCTAAGACACTTATTAATGTATCAGAGATTTTCAGTAAAGGCATTTTTGAAATTTGTCATGCTACAGAGCATGGCAGATGGTGATATTATCTGAGATATGAGTCGAATTGACTTTTTGGGTTAATGATCACTAATGATCGGTAAACAATGACTAATGCCATGTCATAAAATGGTGGAGCATCCGTTATTCAAACTACCTATCAAAATAATATATTATTGGCGATTTCTGGTTTACTGAATTACAACCTTCCTCTACCGTGGTTGATTGCGAGCATTTCCATGTTGGAAGATAATTCAAAGTTCATATATTTTTTGCGTCCAGCTATACAACTATCTACTAGGAAGGTAAAAATAGTTGTGAGATTTTCTTGACGGGAAAAAGATGTAAGATATAGCGGAATGTGTAGAGACGAGGCGGGAGGAGCTGATGTAATGTCAATCCGAAGCTACGCGCATGAATATTCATTAAGCCCGGTGGTCTGAGCCAGTTGTTTACAACCAGTCTTCCGGGAAACGTTGCGGTAAATATTTAGATCCGTTCCCTGAAGAGATATAAAAACCGGAACTTGCATATTATTTGGGAGCGATCGAACAGAAAAACGCTGCTGATCCCTGCACAACGGTTTATTATTTTGTAAAGATCAAAGCTCTCTGTATAGATAACCCGTCTATATAATATAATATGTACTATTATGTACATATTGTGTAGATCGCAGACCATCCGTAGGTTAGTACCTAACCCCGTACTTGTTACTAGGTACCTACCTAAATCACGAGTTAAATGTTGCTAAAATAATTGAGTCTATGACAAACAGTAACTAAAAATGGCAAAAAGAAACGCAAATAATAATGAAGTTTCAAATGTACCTACCAACAAACTCCAGCCCCTTCTACGTAGATGGTATAATGAACCGTTGTATAATAACTTACCGTTGTGTAATAATTTACCTGTAAACGTGCCCCCTTCTACGTAGATAGCATAATGAACCGTTGTGTAATAATTTGCCCATCAATAATACTTCAACGGTTGTTCAAGTTGCAAATCACCTATCAACTAAATCCAGCCCCTTCTAGGTAGATGAACCGTTGTGTGATAATTTACCGTTGTGTAATAATTTGCCGTTGTGTAAATTATTGTACAATGGTAAATTATAACACAGCGGTAATATATTACACAACGGTAAGTTATTATACAACGGTTCATTATACAATCTACGTAGAAGGGGCTGGAGTTTGTTGGTAGGTACGTTTGCAACTTTTTTCACTCCCCAACAATTTCCCTTCACAACTTCATTATTATTTGCGTTTCTTTTTGCCATTTCAGTTACTGTTTGTCATAGAGACAATTATTTTAGCAACATTTAACTCGTGATTTAGATAGGTACCTGCCTAGTAACGAGTACGGGGTTAGGTACTAACCTACGGAGGGTCTGCGATCTATATATGTATATAATAGTACATATTATATTATTATATAGAACCCGTTGTGCAGCGATTTGCAGCGTTTTTCAAATGAAATAATATCACAGAACAACCAACTCGACTTCATACTCCGCGATTATAATCATGTGCTCCCAAGCAATGATGATCTCGGCCTATTCCCGATTGTTTGCGCGTCCCTAGTGATGATATTTGGGCTAAATGTATACAATTCCATTCACCCTGCTGTCGAAAATGCCTGTCGGTGCAAACTTCGGGGCCTTACTGTGAACGAACGGCTGGACGTGCGATGCTCCGGGTGGTCTTAAAAAACTCGTAACTTCAAGAACTATTTAAAACCGTAAAAAGATTCACGTGAAAAAAAGGTATAGGCGTTCTGAAAATTTCAACCCCTATTTTGAACCCCTTAGAGATGACTGACAGTAACGTCGAGCTTCGAGGACCAACTAGACCCCGAACGGAACCTATAACCCAAATTTCATCAATTTTCTTTCATGGTAACTAAGAAAAGTGGCCCTTACGGCGTACGGCGGACAGACAGAAATATTTTTATTGCAGTTTTGGATTCTACATACCTTGAAACGTAATCCATCAAATTTTGAGGGGGGTAAGACTTTTTTTTTCTTGCTCGATTCCAATGGTTCATTATTGAAAATAATAAACCAAAATGATGGCTCTTTTGGAGTTTGTTGATCGGTAAATTATTACACAACGGTTCATTATACCATCTACGTTGGAGTTTGTCGGTAGATACTTTTGCAACTTTTTTCACTCCAAATCAACAACTTCCCTTCAGAAGTTGGAAAATGTTTTGAAGGTAAAATCGCTAAAAATATAACACTTCGAAAAGTCCATTGCACGAGTGGAACCAGGTTCTTACGAGGATTCATTTGAATGATGAACTGAAACAAAGGTTTGTCATTTCAGAAGAAATGGCAATACGAATCACCCAGAAAAGATATTGATAATTCTCGAAGAAAGTGATCCACATGGTTTTTTTTTCTAAATCACGTCCGGATTCACACAGACGGTTTTCGTGAATATATTTTTCACATAAGTACCCACTCCAAGACATATGATTCACAGATCTGATAATGTTATTAGACCCGTACTGTTGCCCAGTCAGTTGATGAGATTAATTTCAGCATGATACCAGTTTACTTCGTAAGTTTCTGTTCTGATCGTGCTCGAGGATATCTGTTGCGAGGATGGTGGGTTGCTTTTCACTGAAATCCAACTATACTTCAACAAACTGACCGATTTTGACCATGTTCTACCTCCTCAACTCTGGGTCAACCAAACTGTTTACGTGAATTATACCTTAGGAATTTCTTCCGAAGTAAAATGTATGAGAACCACAGCAAAAAATTTAATATGACAGTTCCCTTCAAAAGCACGGAACGCAACCTCATCATTAATTACCGGTTGTATACTGTTGGATCAATTTCACATTTGGCGTGGATGATTTAGGTTCCGTGACTCGTCCATCCATTGAATATTATAACCCGCCGTTGAATGAAAATCTCGTCGACCGTCGTTATTCCATCCCAAAAAGTTCCGGCCGCCAAAATGTTTTTCGTCCCACCGAGCTGAAATGGCTCCCGTCAGAGGAAACAGCTCTCGGCGCCAGCGATTATTAAAATCCAGTCGGCGAATTCCTGTTTTAAATCCCTCAGGTAACCCGACTTGCCAGAGGTCAACCGCATGGGGAGCGGAACTCTCAGCATTTTGTGGGCCGGGCCACGGCCTTTCTGGATCACCTTCCACCCACCACTTCGCCGCCCTCAGAGTTGGAGAGAGACGTGATCCGTAATTTTTGTGTGAACTCATTGGTTAGAGCTACTCTCTAAGAACTGTTCTCCTCATGACAAATTCGTGAGCAGATACTCGAAATATTAAGTGACAGTATACGAGTAATATGGTATTGTTGTTAAATAAGTAAAAATATTACGGAACGCCAGGATTCAAACGACACTTTCTTCAAAACAATGTTTGACGAAAGTTGAAACAATAAAAATATCAGGTAGACGTGCACCAGCATCATGAAGAGAATGGTGGTAGGTAGGTACTTATTGTTAGTATAGCTTCCTCCAAGATCGACCCACCAGACCGGATTGTCAACAGAATTGGGAATAGGTAAGGTTGAAAAAACTAAAATTAAAAAAACTCTTTTTTGTTTATTATTTTCAACAATGAACCTTTCGAATGGAGCATGAAAAAAAAAAAAAAAAAAAAAAATTTAACCCTTCCTCAAATTTTGATGGTTACCGCTTCAATGTAAGTACGCAGAACCCGGAAATGGAATTTATTTAAAAAAAAAACTCTTTCCCTCCGCCGTACATCGCACTTCCTTAGTTACCACGAAATGAAATAAATAAAATTTGGGGTCTAGTGGGTTCGCGAAGCTCGGCGTTATTGTCTGTCATCTATAAGAGGTAAAAAGTTGGGAAATTCCCAGAACGCCTTAGCTCGAAAACCTTCAGTGGAAGGGTACAGTTTTTTTACGTTTTTAAATTGATCTCGAACTTGAGAATTTTTTGAGACCACCCGGAGCATTGTACGACCAACCGTTTGTTTGCACAAAAAAGCTTCGGCAACATGATTGTGAATGCAACGGTATGAATCCGGCCCAGATATCATTGCTAGGGAACACCTGATTATAATCACGGATGGCGGTATGAACTCGAGTTGATTGTTCCGCAACCTGATTTCATTTGAAGAATGACGGTTATTTTGGATTTATAAGTACTTTTGTAACATTTAACAAAATTTGTATATATAATTATATTATTGTAAATATATATTTTTTGGTATTGTAAAATATATATTTAATGATACAATTCTTGAATCCACCGCATACTTATGAAACTGTAATTTCCCGGCCGTCTCCAGTACCCGATTTAGGGCTTTCCTGGGGAGAGCACTACAGAAAACAGTGATCTACGCAGAAAGGGCATCTATACAGTTAAGTAATAAACCGGTGTGTAATAATTCACACCATTTTTCTTCTCCTTGCTTCCGTTCAATTTATAAATTTCATCAGGGCTCAAAGAAAAACCTCCGTGTGATCATCACACGTCAGTCAACATTCCATACACTAACCATGATAAAATAAATGATTTAAAGACTCAAAAACGTTAGGCTCAACAATAAATTCAACTAGACAAAAAAAATTAAAATACCTTTGTGATGAATTTAGAATTTTCATCACGGTGGCGTGAAAGGAGGAAAAGTCGCAGGCGGCTGTAGTCAACCGAACATCTACGACTTTGGAAGGAGATGGAGGTGGATGAGTGAATTTACCTAGGCGGCTGTAGTCAACCGATCATCTAGGTAAAGGAGAGGTCCCTTGTCTAGGCGGCTGTAGTCAACCGATCATCTAGACAAGGAGGAGGAGAGGAGGTAAATTCTCAGGCGGCTGTAGTCAACCGATCATCTGAGAGGGAAGGTAAGAGAGAGAAGAGAGAGCTGGGTAGAGGAAGTGTCGAATGAAGCTAAAGCTCCAGGATCCAGGGTTATATAGGAACTGGAGGCCTCTCCCTCCAACTCCCCTGTTGGGAGTTTTGGGGGGGGCCCAGGTTGTGTTCCCTGGATTCTGTTGCCTGTCTCCCCACTCAGTAGTTTATTAGCGGAAAGTAAGTTTTACATGCGGATATTGGTGAGAGCTTAAAGTTGTTGGTGGAGTGTTCCCGGGAGGGACTCACGACAGAGGTCCCCCCAGTTCGAACCAATGTTTGAGGAGCTGAAGGCGCAAGGTGACAGGGGCTGAGGGCTGCGGCAAACAAAAGTGTAGCTGAAGGCGCAAGGAGACAGAGGCTGAGGGCATGGCAAACAAAAGTGGAGCTGAAGGCGCAAGGTGACAGAAGCTGAGGGGTGATGCAAACAATCGGTGTGCTGAAGGCAGAAACGTGATAGGTCTGACTTAATTCTAGGAGGCATTAATATAGTAAGTATAGGTAGTAGTAGCATAGTAAGAGTATGAGATGTAAGATAAGTAAGATAAGTACAGGAGTGGTGTAGGTGAATGATATTGACAATGAATACAGTAGTGGTGTAGGTGAGCTGACATGATTACTCTGATGATGATGAGATAATAGACTAATATTTACAAGGTTGGTATGTGGAGGGTTGGTATTTACAAGGTTGGTATGTACAAGGTTGGTATTTAGATTGGAACGGTTGGCGGTGGGGTGAGGGGTGTGGCTGCGCAGCTAGGCGCGGTTGGAGGGCAGGCGGCCGTGGCGGCGGCGTAGGAGGGGTAGTGTTGTGTGGGGGCGGCGCAGGGAGGCGCTGGCATGGGGGAGGTGGAGGGGTTGCCATTCCTGGGTGGGGGAACGGTCGGTGGTGGGGTGAGGGGTTTGGCGGCGCAGCTAGGCGCGGTTGGAGGGTTGGCGGCCGTGGCGGCGGCGTAGGAGGGGCAGTGTTGTTTGGGGGCGGCGCAGGGAGGCGCTGTCGTGGGGGAGGTGGGGGTTTTGCCGTTCCTGGGTGGGGGAACGGTGTGTGTCCGGGGACGGGGGTTGGTGGCGGCGCAGGGAGGTGCGGCCGTGGGGGAGGTGGGGGTTTTGCCGTTCCTGGGTGGGGGAACGGTGTGTGTCCGGGGACGGGGGTTGGTGGCGGCGCAGGGAGGTGCGGCCGTGGGGGAGGTGGGGGTTTTGCCGTTCCTGGGTGGGGGAACGGTGTGTGTTCGGGGACGGGGGTTGGTGGCGGCGGAGGGAGGCGCGGCCGTGGGGGAGGTGGAGGGGTTGCCGTTCCTGGGTGGGGGAACGTTGTGCGTCCGGGGAAGGGGTTTGGTGGCGCAGCGAGTTGCTGGTGGGAGGTTGGCGGCCGTGGCGGCGGCATAGGAGGTGTAGGAGGCCTTGGTGGCGGTGGTGTAGTTGATGCGGGCGGGGGGAAAGGGGGGCGGTCCCCCCCGTTTTGGCGAGGAGGGGGGCCCGCCGCGGGACGTCGAGGCGTGTTGTCGTGGAGGGGATGTGGTGCGGGGGTTGCGTATTTCGCCGGCGCAGGCGGCGGCGGCGAGGTCGTGCACTGTGTCGGCTAGGCGGAGGAGGTGCATGTGACGTCGGCGGCGGTGTGTGCGGCGGCTGCAGCGGCGGCGGCAGCGGCGGCGGCGGATGCGGAGGAGCCGGGTGGCGAGAGGCTGGTGAAGGGGTTTTCGGCTGCATCAGGTGTCGCAGCGGTCGGCGGCTGCAGCAGGGATGGCTGGAGGAGCGGCGGCGTCGGTGAGTTCGGGTCCATGGCTGTAACTAAAATTCAAAATTGAGGTAGTTTTGAATTTGAAACTCGCAATCGGCGGGAGCGGAGGTGCGTTGAGAGCTGGAGTTGAGTGGTGAGGTTGGGCCAAGAGTTGCGAATTTATATACTGACTGTTTAAATTTGAATTTAAAATTTGGGACACCGAACTAGACTGGGGCGACACATGAGGTGGTAAGAGGGTAGAAGGTAGAAGGTTGGATGAACGTCGGGTTCACCACTGTGATGAATTTAGAATTTTCATCACGGTGGCGTGAAAGGAGGAAAAGTCGCAGGCGGCTGTAGTCAACCGAACATCTACGACTTTGGAAGGAGATGGAGGTGGATGAGTGAATTTACCTAGGCGGCTGTAGTCAACCGATCATCTAGGTAAAGGAGAGGTCCCTTGTCTAGGCGGCTGTAGTCAACCGATCATCTAGACAAGGAGGAGGAGAGGAGGTAAATTCTCAGGCGGCTGTAGTCAACCGATCATCTGAGAGGGAAGGTAAGAGAGAGAAGAGAGAGCTGGGTAGAGGAAGTGTCGAATGAAGCTAAAGCTCCAGGATCCAGGGTTATATAGGAACTGGAGGCCTCTCCCTCCAACTCCCCTGTTGGGAGTTTTGGGGGGGGGCCCAGGTTGTGTTCCCTGGATTCTGTTGCCTGTCTCCCCACTCAGTAGTTTATTAGCGGAAAGTAAGTTTTACATGCGGATATTGGTGAGAGCTTAAAGTTGTTGGTGGAGTGTTCCCGGGAGGGACTCACGACAACCTTATTTTTGCTAATGAGTGAATAATAATAAATATAAATAAATTTGTGATTGTGTAGAATGGAATGTTAACATATGTGTACTAAATACGTGTTACATACCTAGAACGGAACATTAGAACGAATGGATGGATCCCATTTCTTCAGTGGGAGGAAGTTCGAAAATTTACTCTAGTTTGTGTTTTCGCGACCTGATGAAACTTTTGGCGTATTATTTCTTCAATGTCAATTCAGATCGTATTATC
This sequence comes from Leptopterna dolabrata, assembly GCA_954871275.1. NCBI lineage: Eukaryota > Metazoa > Arthropoda > Insecta > Hemiptera > Miridae > Leptopterna > Leptopterna dolabrata. The sequence goes on along the minus strand of OX940975.1, from coordinate 27,876,453 downwards.
TTCTGTTGAATCGATGTCAACGGTGTTCTGCTTGTTGCCAGAAGCTCAGGTACCTACTTAACGTCAGGATGCGGGAAACCTCTGATAGTTTGAAGTCAGATAGCTTTAGACACTGAGCAGACCCAGGGTCCCAGCTCTCTCGAATAGTCTTATCAGAGACACCTAATGCAGTAGGCACCAGCAACCAGGCCCGCAGCCTCAGCTCGGCTCCATCAATATTAATAAACAAAGTTGAAGCGTTCGCCCCGCTCATCTCACAAGTCAAACCTGCTCTCGATCTAGTCCTCTCGTTTAAATTATCATCAAAATAAACTTCAGCCCCTGTGAGTTACGACTGACTCTTAATGTGGATTTACGTTCCCACTGAGTATATTCTGATGGTGAAGATTATTGAATTAGTAACCAATATTCCGTAACCAATAAATTAATGTAGGACTGAAGGTGCACGATTCATTCGAAGCTGATGCTCGTATGTGACAAATTGTCTAGATGTAGCGTTTGTGGAACTGAAGGCAAGAACTAAAATGAATTGCTTTTACAATGAGTGGTAGCTGAATTACCCGTGCGTTGCACAGTACATTATTTGTGTTGATATAAATTACACCCATCATCGGCTTTAGTAATGAAAGCTTCATGAATTATGAAAATGAAGAAATTATGCTCAATAGTCAACACAATTGAGATGCCTACTGGATTCTCTCCAAAGTCCTTTCTGTTGGTATTGATCCAAGATTTTGATTGAATGTCTGGATCCTAGATTACCTGTCAAAGCTTGAAAGGAAGATGGAACGCGAAAAAAGGTAAATCGTGGAAAAAGAGAGAAAAAAAACACAGGAAAACGCCAGAAACTATTTATGAAGCATTATAATTCATTAGCAACTACTGAAGTGTCTGTATCATATTATTTCCTAAAGGTAATGATTTATTAATTCCATACGACTCCGAAGTGCCATATTGTATTCTTGTATGAGGACGATGGTCCTGATCAGCCTCAGTGCTCATTCAATTATCGTAACGCACTTTTGCAACTTTTTTCGGCCGGTTTTTTAGAACTAGAGTAACTCGTACGAAACACTTCCAAGTACTTATACCTAGTGCAGACAGAATTTATAACGGCCTAAAACGTAATCCGTAATAATTATGACACAATACGACAAAACATGGGATTTTTGGTTTGAAAAGGCTCAACATAAAACTCTATTACAGCATTAGTTGATTCTAAAGCACATAATGCAAGAAGTAAGTTATGAGTTGGAATTAGACTACCTTGGCACGCATATATTTTACCTATTTATTCATGCTATACTCGAAACATGTACTCTTCAAGGAACTTATGGCGTGGTCAGACAGTGAATGTCACTACGTAAATGGAAAACTTCCAAACCCGAATATGAAGGTCTGGCTCAGAAACAAATTAGTTAAGTACCGGAAGGCTCCAGTTGAATATACGAGTACATAAGCTTTTGAGCTTTCAGGATACGATGGGTAATTGATACAATATACCGCTTCCGTACAGCAATCGTATGCGGAACATAACCATGTAATTCCGGTTTGAAGCATGCACCTACTTAATGAATGGGTGAATGAATAAGTGAAATGAATGTTGAATTTCGCATAGTATACAATATTTCGCCCTTGGATTCTCTGAAACCGACTGGAATATCTCAAATGAAGCTTTGAAATTGAAACGTAGATAGGAAAATATCACCCCCACCCTCCTCGAAGTTTGTTGGTACACATTTCAATGTTCACTATAAACGAATCGAATGAGAAACAATTAACAACGCCTACAACGGTTAACTGTTTTTTTCTTGTTTAGCTGACCCTTCTATCCAAGTTATAACTGTGATAAGTCGAACGTATTGAGTGATTCCCGGTAAATTAGAGTATTTGTACTTGAACTTAGGGGATAATGTGCCAGTAGTACAACTTCCAACCTGCCAATGGGATCCAGTATCTTGCACGAACGACACTAACTTGAAAAAACACGTGCACATCAACGAAATACATAAATCTTGTACGAACGACATTCACTTTAACTAAAACACATGCATATCAACGAAACACTTAAATCTAGCGTGACTGCACGGTTTCCTTCCGAAGACCAAGATCAGGTCACTGGTATCGGACACCTACACTGTGTTACCCATTAAATGATGGTGGTGGCATTATGTAAAACATTTAAAACTAGTTCCTCATTTAAAAACCGCTGCAAATTATTACAAAACGGTTTATTATTTACCTATATAGATGCTTCTTCTACGTAGACCACTGTTTTCTGTGGTCAGTACCCTCGAGCTCCCCCAAAGAAATCCCTAAATCGAGTACTGGAGCCGGCCCGGGAATTCAATGGTTCAATCATTCATCATTTCTGGAGTTATTCATGAAGCATATAAGGTAAATAATAAAACTTTGGGTAATAATTTACCTGTATAGGTGCCCCTTCTACGTAGATATTATAATAAACAGTTGTATAATAATTTACCGTTGTGTAATAATTTACCGTTGAATAATAAACCGCTGTGTAATAATCTGAAAATAATAATCGTTGTGTAATAATTTACCTGTATAGATACTCTATATCGAATATTGAGCCAGCCCGGGAATTACAATTCATAATATTGTTGTTATTCATGAAACATAACGTTTATTCAAGTTACAAAAATACCTATCAACAAAACCCACAAGAGCCATATAATTTTTCAAATGAAATATCATCACAGAACAACCAATTCGACTTCATAATCCGTGAAAAATCACGTGCTCCCTAGCAATGATTATCTCGGGCCATGCTCCATTTGGGCCCTCGTTGTGTCCCGAAACTTTGCAGCTCGATCGGAATATTATACCCAAGGGTGTAATGAGGGAAAAATGGGTATAAAAATAGGTATTTTTGTGTTTGAGTAACGGGCTTTTCAAGTATCGTTTTCCATGTTTTTTAGAACGAGAAGACCGAATATGAAGTCGATTCGAAAAAGTCGAGTGGAAAATTGAGGTTCTACCGAAGTTTCAGCCTTAAGTTTACGTTAAATTTTGGTCTAAAATCTTCGTTCTTCCGCACACAGTTTGGGTCCCCATTTGGGATCACATCCTAGTTATGCTCCAAAGCTCGGCAGCCCGATCGGAATACACCCACGGGTGTAATGGCAGAAAAATTGTTGTAAAAATAGGGGTTGTCGAGGTTTTTTTTTGAGGTTTTAGTGAACAAGAGCTTGTGATGTATCGTTTTCCATGTTTTTTAGGGCGAGAAGACTGAATATGAAGTTGATTTTGACCAATAAGTGATGAGGTTGTAACGAAGGTTAAGCTCCCGAAATTCATTTTTTTATGAGTCAAAAACCTGGAAAATTGTCTCGAAACACCATAAATTTGTATAGTAACACTAGAAGTAGTATTAGCAGGTGAATCAAGACAGTTAAATGGCACTATCAATTTTCAAAGATAATCTGTAAAAAGAGAGAGTATAAAAAAAAGGAGCCGAGGTCGTGTTTTTGGGGGCCAAAATTGGTGAAAACCATCTAAAATAACTATTTCAATTATTGCGCATGAATGAAACAATAAATGAACAACAACATTTCTGTAGGTATGCCCTATAGAATAATAAACCCAAGGAGACAAGGACTTTGCCGCGTTTTTATTGTTTTTTTGTTGTTGTTAGAAGTTGTTGTTGAGAAGGGAAGGAAATTAAAAAGAAAGGCCCACTCGAAGAATGAAATTACGGTCATGAACACAGAAGGGGATGATTAACACACAAACATTGGGTACATCAAGGCCGAGATCTTGATTTTACTACTCCGTTTTTCCCTTTCTACGAAGTCAAATACACCATACTCCATGTCAATGTGCATTATGACCACATGAAACTAAATCGTTTCTTGACAGTGGGCGGTACATAATATAGTCAGAGCAACTATATGTTCCTATATACAGTCCACATGTATATAGGACTATATGCCTATTTGTCTAACATATAGCGACTATATGCCTATTTGTCTAACATATAGCGACTATAATGTTAGCGGAAGTCATTATAATGGCAACACTTAAGTTTGCTATTCCAGTGCCTGAAGTAGTGCTGGTGTTGAGGTGCTTGCGATTTGATGGGACAATCAGCCGATAAAAAGGTAGCGCTAGCGGTAGCAGTGGCGTACGGTAAACAGCATTAATTTCCACTGAAGTTATCCGAACTGAAAATACTTCCCAATGCGTCAAATGAGGAGATTACAACATGATATACATTAAACATAATTATCACCAGTCATGAAACCCGGGAAGAAAGGAAGAAAAGGATTTTAAAACGTTGGCGATATTCAAATGTTCTCAAAAATGTGCTTCATGCTCTCTCTTGGAATGACGAGATCTTGAATTGCAATAAGTACCTACTCACAATTTATTCATGAAAATAAACCATGATATACCAGACATAATATATTATATTATATTATATTATATTATAGGTAATATTATATTATATTATATTATATTATAGGTAATATTATATTATATTATATTATATTATATTATATTATATTATATTATATTATATTATACTAGCCGGTTACCCGGCGCGTTGCAGCAGGAAAAAACAAATTGTCGTATAAACTATTCAACGATGGGCTAAAGCATCCAACAACTAAGCATTCAAACGTTGTTTTGCCATGTATCTAGGAAACATTAGGAAACATTCTTTCCTAGGAAACATTTTTTTAATTCAATAAAAATAACTATCTTCTGTAAGTGTCCGGGGATATATTTATAATCAAAAGCGGTATAAACAATAAAAGTATGTTTTATTTAGGTTAATAAATTAATCTTTATTAAACTAACGAATATATTTTAAATTACAATCCTTGATAGTTATCTAAACATCAAAAATAATTATTCATATTTTTACTATCAATTATGCCAGTTGAAATTAAAAAAATAATAAACCAAAAAAATTAATCTCTCAGCGCAATAGAGTGTACAATATTCTTGGTTAGTCCGTCTTTAGCCAACAGAAACAAACTGGATGGTTTTCCCACGCGAGAACATGCCACACATAGTTGTCCGTGAGAAAAGCACGGTGTTTCCAAAAAATTAAAGTTTATAATTCACAAATAAAAAATAGGGGTTGATCGTAGAGGGGTGAAAAATTCAGGGTCATATGAAATTTTTTATTCTAAGTCATGACAAAATATAAAAAAAATTATTGCAAAAAAATTAAATTTTTTAGTTAACAATTAAAAAATAAGGGTTGATCGTAGAGGGGTGAAAATTTAGGGTTGCATGTATTTTTGTATGCTGTGATCGTGAAAAAATGAAAACAAAAAATTTTGTCTAAAAAATTTAAAACAAATTTAGGGGTGGACCACCCTTAACATTTAGGGGGATGAAAAATAGATGTTGATCGATTCTCCACCCTGGCCGATATGCACGCTAAGGATCACGAAAATCGGTCGAGCCGTTTCGGAGGAGTATGGCAACGAAAACTGTGACACGAGAATTTTATATATTAGATTATATTATATAATATTATATTATATATTATAATATTATTAATAATGTATTATATTAGGTATATATTATATTATTATATTATTATATTTATATTATATATATATATATATATATATATATATATATATATATATATATATATATATATATATATTATTATTATTAGTGATTAATATATTATATTATTATTTCACTTATATTATAAGTGAAATATTCTTCAAATTTTCTGCTTAATTCGATTTCAAGTAACTAAGTTACCATTCGAACGTTATTAACAAGATTTACCAGAATGAGCGTTTCTATTCAATTCTGAAAACCTCAAACAGAAGAAGAAAAAAATCTTGACGCACCTACTTGTAACTTCTACATCAGATCCTCTTTGTGTTTTTCATACATATTACGAGAACTCCTTAAGAGAACATTTTAGTAATTTTGATTTTCCAGGTAAACTGAAACATCCGAAACGGAAAAACATGGAAGGAAGGTTTTTGCGTGGATAACGAACTAAATCACTCGCGACGAACTCGTGGAAACCCATTTCAAAGAAAAACGGAGTTATTGAAAAAATAGTATATTTCCACTAATACACGAAAAACGCAAAAAACACTGTTATACCGGTTTTTCTTCAATAACTCCTCTATTTTTTCAATAACTCCGTTTTTCTTTGCGTGGATAATTTATTTCAGTTATATTGGATACCATAAACGGTGAAATATTTATCGAAAGCGAATTTAATTGAATCTGTCAATAAAAACGCTGCAAATTATTAAACAAAGTTTTATTATTTACCTGTATAGATGCCCCTTTTGCGTAGATCACTGTTTTCTGTGGTCAGTACCGTCAAGCTTCCCCCAGGAAACTCTAAATCGAGTAACGGAGCCAGCCGGGTAATTAAAGTTTCATAAATATGCGGTGGATTCAAGAATTTATTATATCATTAAATATTTTTTGTTATTCATGAAGCATAACGTTTGTATGTTACCAAAGTACCTATCAACGAAATCAAAAATAACTATAATTCTTCAAATGAAATAATACCATGGAACAACCAACTCAATTTCATAAAGCCATGCCTGATCATAATCAGGTGTTCCCTACCAATGATATCTAGGGTGGATGTATACCGTTTCATTCACGACCATGTTGACGAAGCTTTTCGGTAGAAACTTACAACTGTGCCTTACAACTGTGAACGAACGGCTGGTAAAAATGCTTAAGTTCGAGATCAATCAAGAGAGATGAAAAAACGTAAAAAAATCGAGATAACGGTGCCCAGGGAATTTCAACCCCTATTGTTCCTCCCTGAGAGATGACTGACAGTAACGCCGAGGTTCGCGGACCCACTAGACCCCGAATGGGCCACAAACCAAACTAATGATTTTCGTTCATGGTAGCTAAGAAAAACAAAAGTACGGCGGACGGCGCGGCGCCAACGTACGAACAGATTTTTTTTAAATCCATTTTCGGGTTCAACGCACCTGGAAACCATCAATTTCGGGGGATGGGGGGGGGGGGGGGGGCTGGGGGAGGGGAATGATCTATTCCGAAGGTTCATTATTGAAAATAATAAACCAAAATAAGATACCCAGCAGTATGCTTCTCCCAATCGAGGAAAGAAAAGTTCATGTTCTTTGAAATGAAAACAAGAAGAAGAACGGTACTAGAATAAAGAGAATCATTAGGAAGCTAAAGGAAATGCTGTCAGGAAGCGTCTCCTGAAACAGACTTTCCTTTTTGTTCAGAGAGATACGTCATCACAAACTCATTATCACAAAGAAAAACGAAACGGCTTGCAGTCTTATTCTTGTTTGAGTAGAATAATTTCGAACAAAAAAAAAATTCTCCGACAAAAACTGTGGGATTTAAGGATTTTCTACACTCACTGTAACTTACATCGGTGTACTCGGAGGTAGTAATGAGGACCCATATTGTGGCTTGAGTTCAATACAATTCGTTAAAATAATTCAAGTCATTCTTCAACTGAAACATTCAAAGCTTGGTAACCACGATAAAGCGATTCTCAGCGCAATAGGTTGAACAACCAATGCTGTCTGGCAAGATCCCGCATGCACGTTGACGGCATAACCCAGTTAAATAATACCCGTGTCAGACATTAGGTGTTGGCGAATGATGGAAATTGTTATAATAAGGATATGCAAATATATAGGAAGATCATAATAGGTTTTCACGGTTTCTTGATATATGTGCTCAAAATGAAGGGTCTAAAACCACGAATCTTCAGATATTCGGGTTGTTAGAGGATTATTATTAGAGGCTGGATTATTAACGGTTCAACAATGAACCTTTCTGATTGAGCATGAGAAAAACGTGTCAACACCCCCTCAAGATTCTATGACGAGTTTCACGGTAGCCACTTGGAATATGAAAATGGAAAAAAACCCGCTAAAACAACAAACTCGATTTCATAAATCCATGCGTAATTTCAATCAGCTGATCTCTACCAATGATAACTGGGCTGGATTTATGTAAGACATTTATGATTCACACTCACGCTGATTAAATTTTTCAGTACAAACTTGAGGGCCTACTGTGAACTAACGGCTGGACGTACACGTACAATGCTGCGGGTGGTCTAAAAAAATCCCGAAGTTCGGAATTAATTTAGGTGTAAGCGTTATAAAAACTATAATAACCTTCTATTGAAAGTTTTCGAGCTACGGCGTTTTGAAAGCTATTTTTAACCCTGGAATCCCCCGGCGGGATCTGATGGACCCCACTTATACTTTGAAGTTAGTTTTCAAGTTGAATCCTGCACGCCTTGCGCCCCTCGTCCTCCCCTCTATACCCCCCCCCCCCCCCCACATCTGCATCTGATGTTACAATCGTTCTCCAGCTCAGTTTAACCAGCAAGGTTGACTGTGTAAGTTGGGGTCTGACAGACCCCACCAGGGGTCCACCACAAGTTTCCTACATACTTGAGTTATGTGTTGTTTTCACTATGTTTTTCCGTCGTTTCTACTCTTTCTTGTCCCAAAATGTTCAGCAAATAATGAAATAAAGGTAGAATGAAAATAATGGAAGGGAGGTATTGATACTTTTGATCAGATGTACAGCACGTATTCCACAACTAGGAAAACAAGAATGCAGGCCACAGCACGTATTTTTTGGCATGCTAGATCAGGCGGGAGTGAATGCAGGAGTACTCTAGACTGCCACGAATTAAAAAGAAAAGTTCGAAAGGAAAAATGTTCTAGCTGATTTGTGATACAGCTTAGTAACTCTTCATCTACAGAGAAGGCTGATCCTCAAGAAGTAATACACGTGAGATACTGGGAGAATCGCCAGCTTCGTCTGCCTGTGATCCTTCTTCCTCACGAATGATCATGTTGGAGAAAAAAGTCTGATGTAGCTTCTGCAACCGAAGTGAAGATACGAAAACTAAATGTTCATGCTACTGTGCCAGAGAGATATGCGCATAGATCACATATCATCAAAGTGCTGTGAATGTGGAATTTTGTTGAGCAATTTCATTTTACTATAAGCAGTTCCTTTTCACACACCAATGTCATTTCCTGTCTATGAAAAACTTGCGATTTTATGTGAACTGTTGCTAATATTTTTGCAAAGTTCACCTTTCGTTTATTTCGTTTACTTTCAAATTTTATGTGAAATGTTGCAAATGTTTTTGCAGTTTAACTTTCGTTCCTTACCTTTTACTTGTTGACCTCACATTTTTTAACTTTGAAGTTTACTTTTCGTTCAAGTTTGTCAGTACTATTTGGTATTAATAAAAATTACATTGAGCTATCGTTCTATCCAACCGTTATTTCCTTCAGTTCCTTTACTAAGTTTAGTGAATTCCAGTGTTGGGGTCTGACAGACCGGGCTTTCCAGAAGATATTTTTGGGGAGCTATGATAACAAACTATCGTACCTTCCTAAATTACCAAGGAGAAAAAAAAAATAGGTAATTAAATTTGCTACCTATGAGACAATTCATTTTAGGGGTCTCATTTCTTAATTTTCACACATAATGTTCGCAATGGAGTTGATTGATAGGTGCCTACATCTTGATTTCGGAAGGGGAAAATGGCCATCTCTCAAACGCGATGAAAAGGGTTTAGTCATGAAGCAGAATAAAAGCGATCAGTATGGAAGGTGAGAGGAATCTACGAACGTGAGTACATCAGGTAAAAAAAAATCATATGGTAGGTCACCACTGACAGGTCTACCTAGAGAAAAACTGATTATAATATGAAAAGGTAGAGGACTACCTTCACGTACGGAGAGACAGTGGACGATATTTTCTACATCTCGTGGAAATGTTTCCAAAACACGCTACCATGATCGCCAAATCCTTCGAACTGGTAGGTAAAGATTCTGAACGCCCTTCCGGGATCCGAGAAAAATAAATGAGGGTGTGGAGGAAACTGTTTTGTTTGAAGGATTCTGATCGGTTAGCTGTGAAATGACCCCACTTGTTTTCTTTCCTCTCGATCTTATCGTTTGCTGAAGCGCTCGCCGGGAGCGCCAGTGCACGGAAACATATGACCTAGCACGGGTTATACAATAGGGAGGGTGTGCTGTATCTACAGGGTAAAATAAATGGTTACGTGTCAGCTTTTCCGGTAGAAACGTGCGTCATTTCACCTTTCCTATCTCGACTCCTTTTCTTCCAAGGAAGCGAGAGAAGAGCTCTACATCACAGGCGTCTAACCGTTCGAGAACTTGCTGTAGGTCATTTTCCTCCTCAGCAAACAATCGCATGCTCTCAAATACGGCCAAACATACAACAGTTTCAAATCAACCGAAGGCGAAATATCGTTGTTTCGTCGCCCTTTCATCATTATAGTATCAGACAATTTATTATTAAAAATGTTAAAATACCTACCTAGAATGGCTTGGTGCTTGGTTGCCTTTTCTAAATGAAACATGTGCAGCATAAGTCACCCAGTAAACAGCAGCCCTGCAGGTGACGAAGGCTATACTTCGATTGTAGTGGCATTTTTTGTTGCGCCCGTGGATAGGAAGGCATATCCATAGAAAAAATGACCCTATAATTCTTGCCGTCCTGCATTCCTGGGCAAAGCTAAAGAGATTCACGCCGAAGAGGTAATCTATTCAGAAAAATAATAAACCGTTGTATTTTAATTTGCAGCGTTTTATTCATTTATTTTATTTTTTCCCGGCGAACCGGAGCATTTTACGAGGTGCCACTTCTTCTTAATAAGGACATGAAGATTTGAATCGAATCAACGTCTACAACCTGGACGGAAATCAAACCGTAAATATTACAGCAAGTCAATCTTCATCCATTCAAATCTGACTGTACTGACCGAGGGTATTAGGATCGAGGAAGAAAGTTTATCGATTCCGGAATTCGGTAAATCACCCGCAAAGAATCGAAGTATAAATAATTTTTGTATTTCTAGCTCAGCAGTGGGATTCCTTTTCAAAACCCTCTGATTGCCACACAAGCACATTCAAAACGTGAGCAATCATGCTGTGCATAATATTTGAATCAATTCATTACTCTGAAGTCTGTGATAGTCACATTTTCACTCCGTGTTTTTGCTTCCTTTCGCCAGTGCTCGAAGAAGAATAATCCCATCGTTATAATTCCAGGTATTTTCCCGTATCGAGTAGTCCCCCTTCAGCTTTCCAGTTCGCTGGAAGTACTCTGGGTGTTATTGGAAACCAGTTGGGTTGTTATACTCCCCGATGGTGGATGAAGGCTTTAAATGAAGGTCTTTGAAAGGGATTTCGATTAAATTGAAGTTATTCTCAGTGTGAGGGCTAAGGGCCACTTCACCCGCAGGTCAACCTCTAATCCCATTTAGATCCACTGGGTTTAGCATGGGGAAAATGGAAATTAATGGTATTCCGTTGAACTACCGGATGAGCAAAAAAAATCCCCGTATTTCTTCCGGTAGATTAACAAAAAACTCGGTTGGGTACTTGAATAAATAATATATGATTATTATAGCCAGCACAAACTGCAACCAAGATCCATGTACCATTAAACTGTTCAGTTCCTAAAACCTCAGGGTTTACCGAGTTTGATAATGAATAATAATGCAATCGTGCTTTCAATAATTTTTTTTGAACACAGAACATTTTGAAAACTTGTGCACACGGGTTATTCACCAAAACCTGGCGGTTTTCACGATCTCCTTGGCGTAACACAAACTTGATTTTATGATTGTTACGTCAGTCATAATCCATCTATCGATGATTGAAAATTAAAGGTCAAATTTGCGAGGTGGAAGGGGGTCGTTTCATAGTTCATACTTCTTTATTGTTGCCGTACATCAAGGTACATAACAAGCGTCAAAAATGTCTTAATTATACCAAGCTAGGTGAACCGCCACTAATACTACGGCCTTGGGTGTTAACAACTTGTGGAGGCTGTGCTGCGCCCAGTATGCCCATAGGGCGACTCATGCAAAACAATCACACAACCATACACCCAATAAATATACATTCGCTCCAGATTTTAACAATAAAAGTAACAAAGATAATCTAGAAGCAACAAACCACTCTTAAAACTCATCACAGTCAGGGTCTTATATGTACAGTCAAATAGGTAGGTGTCACAATGGGGAGCGCGCACGAGTACTTGTATTAAATTCCTCGGCTGCTTATAATTAAAATTCTAATAGACAATGATTTCAACATTTACAAACATGAAGCCAAACATTCTCTAATATCTTCAAAAACTAATATCATTTACATCGTAAGAGGTGATGTGGACTAGAATCTTTTTCAGTTTGCTAGAGAATAGGTTGCAAGGTAGAGTCTTGAGGCCATCAGGAAGAATGTTGAACAGCCGGACTCCCACATAGTCCGGGCTTCGCTTCTGGACTAAGGTTGGGCGATATTCTGGCACCTCAAAAACGGTCATAAAAAGTTTACAGCATACAAAAAAGACTGGGAAAAAGAAAATGAAATGCTCATTCGGTTGTGTGATATTCTGTCCGAGTCATATATATTATGGTGGGATGCCAAAATAGTTACGTCACACGTTCTACCCCAACTAATTCCTGTTTTGACTTCCATCATTAAAGTCACTACAGACCAACACGAAAAGAAATGGGCAAATTATAGACTCCCGACCAGACGAGGCGCGTGGCGGACGTGTCCCATGACAAAGAACGAACTGTGATCTATAGACACAGTAGCTTGTATATCAGTATCAAGCCCAGAACCCGTTCATTAGGTTTTCGGTGACTGACTTACGATAATTATCAGCAACTTCACTAAATCGACGTACGATACGTGAAATTTAGGTTAAGCGACAACAACGCAACTAGCTACTTTGTTTCTTATTTCACAATCATGTATCGTGACAAGACGTGTATAGCCTTTTTTTATTCTTTTTATCAACTTTATATTCGTTCCACTGATAGTTTGAGTTCATTGTCAAATACATAGCAGGTAGTAATTTTGAACTGAAATGCTTTAATATGTATAATAGCCCATACGCTCTTCACCTGAAACAAAGGGAAAGGATGGTAGCTACCCCTCGAGGCATCGATAAAATTCCCACTTAGGTAAATAATCGTATTTTGGTTTATTATTTTCAATAATGAACCATTGGAATCGAGCAAGAAAAAAAAATTCTTACCCCCCCTCAAAATTTGATGGTTTACGTTTCAAGGTAGAATCCAAAACTGCGATAAAAATATTTCTGTCTGTCCGCCGTACGGGCCACTTTTCTTAGTTACCATGAAAGAAAATTGATGAAATTCGGGTTATAGGTTCCGTTCGGGGTCTAGTTGGTCCTCGAAGCTCGGCGTTACTGTCAGTCATCTCTAAGGGGTTCAAAATAAGGGTTGAAATTCTCAGAACGCCGTATCCCGAAAACCTTCGATTGAAGGGTATTGTTTTTTTACGTTATTAAATTTGTCTTGAGCTAAACAATTTTTTGAGGCCACCCGGAGCACTGTACGTCCAGCCGTTCGTGTGCACCAAAAAGCTTCGTCAACACGATTGTGAATCAAACGGTATAACTCCGGCCCGGATATCATAACTACGGATCATCTGATTATAATCAAGGATGGCTGTATGAAGTCGAGTTGTTTGTTCTGCGATATTATTTCATTTGACAAGTGATGGACTACTGGATTTTGTTGGTAGGTACTTGTGAAACTTGAACAAACTTCGAAGTATTATTGATGGGTAAATTATTAAACAATGGCAAATTATTACACAACGGTGAATTATTACACAACGGTAAATTATTAAACCACGGTAAATTATGACACCACGGTAAATTATTACACAACGGTAAATTATTACACAACGGCTCATCTACCCAGAACGGGCTGGATTTTGTTGATAGGTACTTTTGCAACTTGAACAACCGTTGAAGTATTATTGATGGATAAATTATTACACAATGGCAAATTATTACACAACGGTGAATTAGTACACAACGGCTCATCTACCCAGAACGGGCTGGATTTTGTTGATTGGTACTTTTGCAACTTGAACAACCGTTGAAGTATTATTGATGGGCAAATTATTGCACAACGGTTCATTATTCTATCTCCGTAGAAGGGGAACCTATACAGGTATATTATTACACAACGGTTTAGGTAGGTACCTAGTAACGAGTACGGGGTTAGGTACTAACCTACGGAGGGTGTAGAATAGTACATAATATGTTATATAGAAGGGTTATCTATACAGAGAGCTGTGATCTGTAACAGAAGGGTATTGTGTACAAAATAATAAACCGTTTTGCAGGGATTTGCAGCGCTTTTTATATGCGTGGATGCAAAACGAGCATCAAACTGTCTACAAATAAACAAATAACACGGAGGGCAAGGATAATACCCATGCGTTGACTGCAGTTGACGCCACAACTCTGGCGAAGTGAGGCAAGCATGGGTACAGAGTGAGGTTCAGTAGTTTGTTTATTGTCATTACTACTTAGTTGTAATGACAATAAACTATTTGTAGTATAATTCGATGGTTGCACCCTGCGAGCTGGTCACCCTTCCAATATTTTTTGATGAAAATTTTGTGTTCTACGTATGACTGGTATTAGCAATGCCCAAATACTTGGTCATGCAAATGGGAGAATGGCTCACTGGATGCACTGTTTCGGTGGCATTACAATTTCTATCACTCCACTAATGGAGCAGATGCGTGGTGGATGGATTTATATCTGCTGAATACACATTCTACGAATAATTCAAACCCCTCCTGATACGTCCAACGGCTGTCTAATTAAAATTGTGCCAAAGCTCGCACCTACATCAGCTGTCTCGCCACTATTTCACAAAACACTCTGTGTGCATTTTCCGTCAGTTCAATATGGCTTTTTGTTTAGGTACCAACTTCGATCTATGAACCGATCTACCCGGCTCACAAACATAATTTTCGTGTCACACGATTTCTAGCGTTGACTACTTTCTGGCGATATTTTCAAATCGGAGCACTTTGATCCCCCGGGAGACTGCGGCCCAATTTTTGTGAAAAAACGCTGCAAATCATTATACAGCGGTATTTTCTTGTATAGATGCATGTTTCGCGTATATCACTGTTTTCTGTGGTCAATACCTCCCCTCGTGCATCCCCCAGGAAAGCCCTAAATCGAGTACCAGAGCCACCAGAGCAATAACATTTTCATAAATACTCGGCAGATTCAATCTAAGAATAATTATTTTTTGAGGTTATTCATGAAGCATAACGAGTAAAAAACGCTGCAAATTATTACACAAAGGTTTATCAGGTTTAAAGATCACTGTTTTCTGTGGTCAGTACCCTCGAGCTCCCCCAAAGAAAGCCCTAAATCGAGACTGGAGCCGGCCCCGGAATTCAAGTTTCATACAAATGCGCGGGATTCAATAATTCAATCATTAATTATTTGTAGTTATTCATGAAGCACAAGGCAAATAATAAACCGTTGTGTAATAACTTACCTGTATAGGTGCCCCTTCTACGTAGATAGCATGATAAAACCGTTATGTAATAATTTTCAGCTGTGTAATACGTTTTATAATAATTTACCGTTGTATAATAATTAGCCGTTGTGTAATAATTTACCGTTGTGTAATAATTGACCGAATAATATTTCAACGTTTGTTCAAGTTGAAATATTATCCGTGATAATAATAATCAGAATAATGTTCTACGATAATTATTTCATTTGGCAAGTGATGGACTATTGGATTTTGTTGGTAGGTACTTCTGAAACTTAAAAAAAATTTGAAGTATTATTGATGGGTAAATTATTAAACAATGGCAAATTATTACACACCGGCAAATTATTACACAACGGTGAATTATTACACAACGGTAAATTATGACACCACGGCAATTATGACACCACGGCATAAATCCGTGATAATAATCAGGTCTCCCTAGAAAATTATATTATCTGGGTCGAATTTATACAGTTTGTTTCACGGTCATGTTGACGAAGCTTTTCGGCACCAACGAACAGCTGGTCGTACAATGCCCCGGGTGGTCCCAAAAAATTATTTAGTTCAAGATCAATTTCAAAAAGTAAAAATACACCATACCCTTCAATCGCATGTTTTCATGCTACGGCGTTCTGAAAATGCCAACCCCTATTTTTCACCGCTTAGAGATGACTGACAGCAACGCCGAGCTCTGGGGACCAACTAGATGCCAAATTTCATTAATTTTGGTTCGTGATAACTAACAGAAGTGCTATGTACGGCGTACAGCGGACGGAAAGGATTTTTTCAATTGCACTTTCGGATTCTACGCATCTTGAAACGGAATCTATCAAATTTTGTGGGGGGTGGTGGGGGGGGGGGGGATTCTTCTTTCATGTTTGATTCCATAGGTTCATTATTGACAATAATAAACCAAAAACTCCTCTTCGATGTCTGAAGAAAATTTCATCAAAATCCGGCCAAGTCACTGAGTGCATGTCATTTTGCGTTTGCGCATACGCAGTAGTAATACGAATGATCTTATTATTTTGAAATTCATAGGGGACGTCCCAAGAACTACACCCAAACTATCCAACAAATTTGAGCAAAATCGGGATGTATTTGTGAGGAATTTAGTCCCTCTGACTCGCTTTTGCGAATGCGCAGTAGCCGTACAATGATCCGATCGTTCTGTTCATAGAAATGTTCTGACTTCAGCACTAACTATCTAGGTCGTATAGGACTAATCTAAAGTAGCGAGAACGACAGTAGAACGTCTCAACTAAAATGTACGCCAGATTTCACAATTTCAAGGACTGAAAAAAAAAAATCTCAAAAATGTGTTGCAAGGAAAGCGGTAAGTAGTGTACTAATTTCAAAAAGATAGAAGTTTTGATAATATCATTAGTTTTGACGACAGTTTCCTAGGCCACTTCGAGTAACGCCTCTGGCAGGATCATTGTCATTGATTGGGGTGGGACCATCCATCAACGCCCGTCATCACAAATCAATTGTGAGCTCGTCAGTCCTTGTCCGATCATAATTTTTGTTCCTTTCTTCCATTCTTTCAATGGTGACGCTGAGCCTGGTGATTCATAAAAGCCCGAGCTCCCGTTCGCTTTTGAAATTCTTTTAACGCATCTTAAAACGACGAAAGCACGGATATTATCTCTATATATTATCGTCCGGCGCGATGAATTTTGGTTTATTATTTTCAATAATGAACCTTTGGATTCGAGCAAGAAAAAATAATTTTTACCCCCCCCCCCCCCCTCAAAATTTGAAGGTTTCCGTTTCAAGGTATGTAGAATCCAAAAATGCAATACAAATATCTCTGTCCGTCCACCGTACACCGTACGCCATACTTGGCACTTTTCTTAGTTACCATGAACCAAAATTGACGAAATTCGGTTTATAGGTCCCATTTGGGGTCTAGTTGGTGCTCGAAGCTCTGCGTTAATGTAAGTCACCCCAAGGGGTGAAAAATAGGGGTTGAAATCTCCAGAACGTCTTTATCTCGAATTTGTTTACGGTTTTAAATAGTTCTCGAACTTGGGAGTTTGTTAAGACCACCCGGAGCATTATACGTCCAGCCGTACGTTCACAGTAAGGCCCAGAAGTTGGCACCGACAGGAATTTTCAACAGTAGGGTGAATGAAATTGTATACATTCAGCCCAAACATCATCACTAGGGACGCGTAAACAATAAGGATATGGCCCCAGATAATCAGTTCCAGGGATCACCTGATTATATCCACGGAGTATGAAGTCGAGTTGGTTGTTCAATGATAATATTATTTTTCATTTGAAAAATGGAATGGATGGCTGGCTCTTTTGGTTCTTTGATGTATCACGTATCACGTTCAAAATGTGATTGGACATTGTGATTAGGGACATCACTTTCTTTTTACTCCTGCACGAATATAAGTGAAGGCTTTTCTACCTCCAAAAGGTTTGGAAGCTAAAATTAGTGAAACATTTATTAAAGACCTTGTTGAGAAGTTCGATCAGAGAACCGAATCTCTGTACGATTAAATATTATATGCATTTAACAGCATACTGATTTACAGAGCAGTTGTGACTACAGAAATTGATCCTTCCTAAACACATGTTTGTTACACCCTACCTAGCGCTGAATCGTGGAAACCAATAAACGAATTACGTAAAAGAGCTTTTTGAGAAATGTAATGATGCAAATTATTCGCGAGATTTTGCAACTAAACCAGACGTCTAGCCATCCAGTTATAAATTATTGTGTATCTACCTACAGTCAAAGAATTCATAACGGCGAATAGCATCAATTTTGTCAACTCAATTTTCCAGAGACCCATCTTAATACCTTACTAACCCCCCACTGAAACACATTTGATACCTAGTTTTTGGTTTAATTCACCGTCTTACGAGACGCGGCATAATTGCGCAAAATACTATTCTAGCTGACTTTTTTCTATTCTGATAGCGCTTGTGTAATATGAAATTCAGCGATGACACGCATATACTCGTAGGTAGGTAGGTACATATTATCGTTCCTTATTTATGTTAACGTTCTTTTGGAAATGATTAAGATTTTAATCGATGTAAAATTTGATATCTACCGTCTTTTACAAAACACGGTTTGGATGGTTTCAATGAACGGCATAAAATCGGAAAGGAAACAATTTAATGAGAAACGTGTTCTTCAAGCTTTTTAGGAGAACAATGTACCTACGATATGTGCCAAGCTATCTTGGAAATGGAAACAATTACTATGATTGGATTCAGCGTGAGATTCTTCAGAAGAACAGCCATCGGATAATTTTGATACAATTACTACAGAATCGTATTTAAACCCCGAGAGCGGGATTCATGAATTTCCACAAGTTAGTCATATCATTCCTTGCATAATCATGATTTGCTGACAACTTGGAACTGAGGATTGGCACCCACTCCAACTCTGAGGTTTCAATTATTAAGCCCTACTGTATGAGTAAGATATTCGATTCGGGACTCGAATACACCAACTGACTAAGATTTGCCAACACAACTCGAACCTCCCAACTGGCTTGCTGGCTAACTGGCCACTCCGCCTCCACCAATTCTCTGGCGACAATAAATTGCTTCCAATGCTCGCAAAAGGGGGGTAGAAGCGTAGTCCAGAGTTAACGGGCCTGTACTTCTCACTAGGGGTTATGCTAACCTAGAAGGGACTCATACACACATGCCTCATACAATGATAGCACAAATATGCCTTACTTGCCATCTGAACTCTGCCAGCCGACTAGGATTTGACAATGAGCAGGAATATCCAACTAAATTCGAATGAGCCAACAGACTGACTTGCCAGCTGTACTCAAGTTTCATTTCCCAGCTGAAATGCAATTGGTTCAATAGAAATTCTGGATTTACTAGTCAATCGATGTTTGGTCTATGTTCCCCCCGATGCAACCGAGGTACATAATATGCACCTGCAGACTGGATCTATCTAACAGTCTTGAAATTTACTCCACGATACAATGCAGAATAAAAGAAACGCAGGTGACTCTAGGGAAGCAGCGAAATACATTTCCATTTCCTCTTGGAACCTCGGATAAATACAAAAAAGGAAAAACTTCTCGAAGTGAAGTCTGGAACGGGTCTTGTACATCCATGACAGAAGAAAAAATCGTAGGATGGAAAAACAGACGGTGGCTTTCCGTTTTCCTCGCTATTCCAGTAGTACTGGAGAGCCCACGCTTGGTTTTGTGAGTGAATTTTTTTAACATGGAACATGTTTTTACGGGAGTAAACCGGGCTGGAAAGAGCCCGCGTCCTGTCCTGTAAACTCGGCTCCTCTCCCCGTCGCCCGAACAGTTCTCCCTATACACCACTCCTGCCACACAACCCACCACCACTCCTACCACACGTGGTGCCTTTGCCGAGGAGAGCAGGGCCAGACCCCTCTCCGCCGAAAACTGCCAAGGGGGTTCTGCCTACCCGAAAAACGCTGAAAGCAGCTGACGACGTGTATTACATTACATTGCGTTAGGTCGCTGGTCCGCCGAGGCTTGGAAATCCCACGAAGTTTTTTTGCTTCCTCACTACCGAAGGTAGGGAAGCCTTGGATTCGTGATTGAGTAAAAAAAAAAAAGCGTTGCCCTAGGGGGCGTCTAGCCGCCAGAGGTTTGTGTTCATGACGGTACCTACGTTTATTGGGTACTTATCGGTTAACGGGAGGCCACTCATTTAACGATTTAAAATTATTTAAATTATTATTTTCTGAATTATTAGTTATCGCTTTCGTTCGTTGTCTGGATGTGTTTTCAGTCAGTGTCGAATGATGGCAAACGTGGAACGTGTGGCAGGCGGTACAAAGTTGGGTAAAGACACGATTTTTTACAATTCTTTCAAATTTGTTTTACAAAAAAAGCTGAAGGTTGTTTGGGACTTCTGAATAGATTAGTGGAATGCATTGTCAAGCGATCTGGATGCTCGCTGGCGCTCGCATCTCAAAAACGCTGCAAATCCCTGCACAACGGTTTATTATTTTGTATAGAATACCCTTCTGTTACAGATCACAGCTCTATGTATAGATAACCCGTCTATATAATATGATATGTACTATTCTATACATATTATGTAGATCGCAGACCCTCCGTAGGTTGGTACCTAACCCCGTACTCGTTACTAGGTATCTACCTAAATCTCGGGTTAAATGTTGCTAAAATAATTCTGCGGATGACAAACAGTACCTAACAAAAAGAAACACACATAATGAAGTTCTGAAAAGAAATTGTTGATGAGGAGTGAATAAAGTTGCAAAAGTACCTACCAAAAAACTCCAGCCCCTTCTACGTAGATGGTATAATGAACCGTTGTGTAATAATTTACCGTTGAGTAATGATTTACCGTAGTAATAATTTACCCATCAATAATACTTCAACGTTTGTTCAAGTTTCACTACCTACCAACAAACTCCAAAAGAGGGGGGGGGGGGGGGGGTATTATTTCATTTTTCAAATGAAATAATATCACAGAACAACCAACTCGACTTCATACTCCGCCAATATAATCAGGTGATCCCTAGCAATGATTCTATCTCCGCCAAATTTCCTATTGTGGGCGCGTCTCTGGTTACGAGATTTGGTATACAATTTATTTCATTCACACTGGAGTCGAAAATGCCTGTCGGTGCAAACTTCGGGGCCTTACTGTGAACGAACGGCTGGACGTACGATGCTCCGGATGGTCTTAAAAAACTCGCAAGTTCAAGCACTATTTAAAACCGTAAAAATATTTACGTAAAAAAAATTGTATAGGCGTTTTGAAAATTTCAACCCCTATTTTGAACCCCTTAGAGATGACTCACAGTAACGTCGAGCTTCGAGGACCAAATAGACGCCGAACGGAACCTATAACCCGAATTTCATCAATTTTTTTCCATGGTAACTAAGGAAAGTGGCCCGTACGGCGTACGGCGTACGGCGGACAGACAGAAATATTTTTATTGCAGTTTTGGATTCTACATACCTTGAAACGTAAACCATCAAATTTTGAGGGGGGGTAAGAATTTTTTTTTTTTTCATGCTCGATTCCAATGGTTCATTATTGAAAATAATAAACCAAAAGGAAACTATCCCGTGAATGAGCAGGTTGTTTGGGACTTCTGAATAGATGAGTGGCCTCCCGTTAACCGATAAGTACCGTTTAATTGTCGAATGAAATCTGGGGGACAGCCCCAGACCCCAGGAGTATAACAGTTTAGATCAAGGATCAAAGCAAGGAAACATGGAACATGTTTTTCGAATAGGTACATAATAACAGAAGATAAATAGATATGTAGAAAAAAGTCTGCCAATTCGAGTAGGCAGTACAGCTTCCTCACTTGAATCACATGAACGTACAGAATATTTGGGTAGGTTCATTTTGATACGGGACCATCTGCGATCCAACCCGTGTGTACCCTCAAAATTTCATCTCTCTACGACTGTTTTTCGCGTAGTTAGAAGCGTTATAAGAAAACGGTCAACATTTCATGTTTGTGCATGCGCAGAGGGAATTTACAGTAAAACTCCAATGAAGTTCACGTGGAACTATCAAAGTATTATACTGATCGACCCTCCAAATGTGAACTAATTTCAACGATAATTAAGGTAGTTATGGGAACTCCAAGTATTTCACGTTTGCGCATGCGCAGACTAAACGACTTACATGATTTTGAAACGGGACCATCTGCGATCCAACCCGCGTATACCCTCCGAATTGCAGCTCTCTACTACTATTTACCGCGTAGTAGTTAGAAGCGTTACAAGGAAAAGGTCAACATTTCATGTTCGTGCAAGCGTAGATCAAAGTTACATTACGATTCCAATGAAAATAATTTGAAACTACCTATCAAAGTATTATTCCTGACTGACCCTCCAACTCTGAACTCATTTCAACGATATTTAGGGTAGTTATGGGTGTTCCAATTATTTCACGTTTGCGCATGCGCAGACGAATGTTACAGTCATTTTTAATGATTTTGGTATGGGTCCATCTGTGACTCAACCCGCACCTACCCTCGAAATTTCAGCCCACTTCGACCATTATTTTGGGTAGTTATCAGCAACTACCCGAAATAGTGGTCGTAGTGGGCTGAAATTTCGAGGGTAGATGCGGGTTGAGTCACAGATGGACCCATACCAAAATCTCTGAAAAATTACCGTAACTTTCGTCTGCGCATGCGCAAACGTGAAATAATAAATTGGAACACCCATAAATACCCTATATATCGTTGAAATGAGTTCAAACTTGGAGGGTCGGTCAGGAATAATACTTTGATAGTTCCAAATTATTTTCATTGAAATCGTAATGTAACTTTGATCTACGCTTGCACGAACATGAAATGTTGACCAATTCCTTGTAACGCTTCTAACTACGCGGTAAATAGTCGTAGAGAGCTGCAATTCGGAGGGTATACGCGGGTTGGATCGCAGATGGTCCCGATTCAAAATCATGAAATTCGTTCAGTCTGCGCATGCGCAAACGTGAAATACTTGGAGTGCCCATAACTACCTTAATTATCGTTGAAATGGGTTCACATTTGGAGGGTCTATCAGTATAATACTTTGATGGTTCCATATATATATATGAACTTCATTGGAGTCGTACTGTATTTTCCTTCTGTACACGCGTAAACATGAAATGTTGACCGTTTCCTTATAACGCTTCTAACTACGCGAAAAATAGTCGTAGAGAGATGAAATTTTGAGGGTACATGCGGGTTGGATCGCAGATAGTCCCGTGTCATAACGAACCCACCCAACTAGTCTATACATTCATGTGATTCAAGTGAGGAAGCTATAGCCTACTCGACTTGGCAGACGTTTTTCTACATATCTCCATATCCTCTGTTATCATGCACCTATTCAAAAACATGTTACATGTTTCCTTGCTTTGATCCTTGATCTAAACTGCTATACTCCTTGGGTCTGGGGGTGTCCCCCAGATTTCATTCGAAAATAAACGTACCGTCATGAACACAAACCACTGGCGGCTAGACGCCCCTTACGGCAGCGCTTCTTTTTCCTCTATCCATCTCCATTGGGACGTTTTACCAGCGAATTTTTTTTCTTTTTCGGTCTTCATTCTTCGTCCGCAATTCATTATTACAAGTTGAGTCAAATCGACTCGACTTCTTGAAAGGAATCTAGCCACGGAGGGCGGGGGATTGAAAGAGCGGGGTAAGATCTCCATATAAATGAGGTCGACGCGGGAGAATTAAATCGCTCAAATCAGTCGAGTCCCGAGAAAATCGAAGGGGTCTTTTCCGAATAGATTTCCCTCGAGAAATTTTTTGTTGGAGCCGATTTTGAAATTTAAATTCATCATGAGAAAACCTCGTTTCGAAGTAGATTTACATAAATGTTTCAACGGTTGAGTCAGCTTTGGCATCGACCTGAGGGTGTGGATTTACAATGGGGTTACAATGTCGTTCCACTTGGCCTACATTCCTTGATGTTATTCCACGTTTAAAACAAACATATTGTTATATCCAGTATCCAGAAGTGAGAACGACAGAAAACATATAAATATTATATTAAGTAAATAGTAAACTAAATACCTACCTACTTACAGATAATGGGTAACTGTGTGGATGAAGTACGTGTGTTTTTCAGTCTCAAAGTTTAGGTAGTAAATGTTCATGAGCATGTACTACGCATTGGACGGATTCGTTTCGTTCAGGTTTTCATGGATGATGTTTCATTGTACCCACTTGATATCTCAACCGCGCCAAAGGAACATAGTTCCAAGATCAATATGGGTTCCACAAAGACTAAGTTCATCGCTTAACAGTAAATAAAGACTTCAAACACTGTACAAGAACTTAGGGCTAACTTGTTCAAAGATTTGTCTCTTAACTCCGCCCCAAGTACATGCATAAGTGCTTTAAATAGATCTCGAGTTGCCACTGGAAGACACTATCTAGTCCCCATTGTCAGTTGTAAGTAATGAAGTTCTCGTTCAGGAGTTGAATAACCAACTGATCTCTCCAGCAGTAGGTACAGCTCTGGCTTACCAACCAAGGAAATATACAAAAGCTTCACATGGAATTATCCCTATACATACCTGAATTGAACTTGACGGTACAAATAACTCACAGGATGAGAAAAACTTGAGTTATTCAACCATATCATAGAACTCTATCTATGAGTGTATATTATAGGTAACAAAATTTTACACAATTTCAATTTGTCCCGAATAAGTGCCCGTCTAACTTTATGATCTTTATGAGCGGATTTTCTCTACACATTATCGTATCAACACTTTAGCCAACAATAAGAAAATCAAGAGTTTCACATGGTTTTTTTTTAGACTCCTACATTTGTGATCTTTCGCGCTTAGAAATAGGTATTAGTTATGATATGGAATCAACGGAAACAGTTTATAAAAAAAGATCAGTTTATTCAAGACGCGCACAAGCACAAAAGGTGACTGGTTCACACTCAAGCCGACTAGTAAAATCTCTCGAATGAAGCTACCGGGTCCCTTATATAGGTTTTTGAAGTGGGCCTAGATCGATCTGGGGCTTTCAGGTTACACAACATTATGACATATTCATATAACTCCTCCATCCCTTAAGTCCGAAGCTCCAGCGAGGAAGCGAAGTTCTCGTTCTGGGTAGAATGCTGGCTCTCAACGAGGTGCTGAAGGTGGTGGCCGTCTTGTGTTGACGTTACTTCTTCTGAAGCTTATGTATCGATAGATTGTATATGTGATAATAACACAAGTCCCTACACCAACTATAATATAGAATATAACATACATATACTTAATTGAATTGTTCTTCATACAGCACAATAACATCATTTGTGTTATTCAAGTTTTAATTTTCCTTCTCTTTAACAATAATGGAAGGTTCTCTAAAACTAATGTATACATTTGGTATGGGTACATATTTCACAAATGGTTCGACGCGAATTCTAGCACTCATACAATTATTAATTGTATTATTTGAAATGACTTCCTGAATACATTCATCATTGATAGTCACAATATTTTCTATTTGACAATAGAGATTTTCTAGAAGAAGTAAACACTTATCGGCGGATATTAGTGAGGTAGGTACTGTTTTCAATAATAACAGCTCGTTTTGGGATGACAGTAATTAGTGAATCATTTTCTGGAAGGGACGCGATAATAGAAAATGAGGTTCCTTAGGTAGAGATATCAGAGGTAGGTGTATAAAATAGTGCACATAGTCTATTTGTTCCTTATATTAGCACTTAGTTCTCCTCTGGGAATGATAGAGGAATGGAGGGCATTTTTTTTTTTTTTTTTGCAGAATTCAAGACTCTGTTCTATATTATCTATGCGATTTTGAAGCAGCATTATGATGAGTACTAGGTTAATTGAAATAAATTTATGGTTAATTAATTGGATCGTTCGCTATTTATTAGTAAATGATCTAACTTATTTTGAATATTTTGGGTTACTGCATTTATGTGCTTAAGTTGAGAAGGGATCTTTGTTGCTATTGTTTTAAGTATTATTCGAATCCCCTTAAGTTAATTCTCCAGTTTCGAAAGTTCTAAGTGATGAACGTAAGAGTGTAGTAGTCTTCAATGATGTTCGTATCTTGTACCTTGCTGGGCGTGATGCCTGGGTTATGGGTTATGTCAGTAATCCTTACTGCATCCAGGTTGAGGGGAAAAATGAGAAGAAGCAGAAGCAGCTGAAACAGATGATTTGTCGAAATAGTCTAGAATTGAACTTTGTTTTGTGGGAAGTTTCTTGGGGGGTTTTCTTATTTGTGAGGGATGCACTTTGAATCGTTTCTTTCTTTTTCTTGCTGTTTTGGTTTGTGGGTCATATTGGAGCTTTTGATATCTAGGTTGCTCTTTGGACCTCTTAGGGCTTTGCACAAATTGTGTTCCTTCAGGGATGTTTACCGGTGATCGATTTTTGTTAAGTCGATTCGTTCTCTCTTCTTTTTCCTTTTCTATGAGTATTTTAATTGCTTTGGGTATATCATCGAGCTCCTTATGATATTGATTTGTTCTTTCTTCCAATATTAAATTGTTTTGGTCAAGATCGAAGTCGCTACGTTGGCTGACACCAAATGTAATTTCATTTGGACTAAATTTCAACGTGCTATTGGGCGTATTATTGTACGCAATCGTGGCCAATGCTATGACCTTTTCAGGGGAGTAGGATTTGTTTTGAAGTTTGATTGTGTTGGATATTTCTCGAATAGTGGAATGAGCTCTGTTTATGGTTCCTTGCGAGTTATGATAGTTGGGCGTGGTTAGGTGAAGTTTAATTTTATGGTATTTTAGGAAATTTTGCACGCCACTATTGGCAAATTCCGTACCATTATCTGTTTGAATTTCTTCTGGTGCTGGAAATATTTGAAGGTATTCTATTAATCTATTAATAATTTCCTGCTGATTTGCATTTTCCAGTGGATAATTAAGCATATGTTTTGAAAAACAATCTATAATGGATAAAAATTGTTTTTGTTCGTAGTGAAAGATGTCTAATTCAAGTTTTTTAAATGGTCTTATTGGGGTATCAGTGAGTTCAAATGGAGGTTTTGAAGGCTGTCTGTCATATTTAATTACTCGACATACTTCACATTGATTTACGTAATTTGTTATATGTTCTAACATTCTTGGCCAATAATATTTCCTTTTGAGCTCGTTATACATAGCATTAATTCCTCGATGGCAAGTTTTCCCTACGTGCCATTGATGAATAATTTCCTTCTGTTCTTCTGGATCTTCTATATCGAGGTTCAATTTGAAGTATCTTTTCACTTTGACGTTATTGAATTTTCCTTCTATTATTCGTTGAAGTTCTTGAAAAATTGAATTATGTATGGAATCGTTTAAGCTATTTGAGCTTTTGGGACTACAGTATATTCCATACATTTTATTGGGTTGTAAGACTTCTAGTAGTGAATGAATTAAATCTTCTTTAGGCTGCACAGTATACACGTAATATCTTTTCTTTCCTTTGAACGGGGTTGAAAATTTATTATTTTTAGGATTTCCTCGATCAAGTATTATTTGTAAAGATTCAACGTTGATACACTTGTTTTTATCATCCACAATTTTTATGAGAGAGGAGCGGCTTTCTTGCGAGTGAACTGTTGCTATGCTAACGTTGTCCTGATTTGGGTTTAGGAGGGTTTGATCAACGTCTGTCTGAACTATCAAGTTTCCTTGGCTTTGAATCAGTTCATTATCACTGACATCATTATTAGGAAGGATGCTGCCCAAGGTTTTATTGAAAATATCAGAGGTACTGGTTTCATCATCGCTTCCGTCTACAGCGTTTAGTTCTTGGACTGGATTTCTCGAAAGGGCGTCAGCAACCGCATTGGTTTTTCCTTGGACGTACTTAATGTCGAAATCGTAGTCCGAGAGAGTGCATTTCCACCGCAATAATTTGGAGTTGGGTTCTTTCATGTTATGGAGCCATTGTAGTGGCTTATGGTCAGTTTGTATTACGAATTTTCTTCCATAAAGGTAGGGCCTAAAATGTTTGCACGCCCAAACAATGGCATACAGTTCCTTTTCTATGGTTGATAATTGTTCTTCCCGTTTATTTAAGGTACGTGAGGCACACGCAATCGGGAGATCTCTTCCATTAAAATTTTGTGATAAAACTGCACCTATGGCATAATTGGAAGCATCAGTCGTAAGAGTGAAAATTTTATTAAAATCGGGAAGTCGGAGAATAGGATTATTTTGTAGCATCTCCTTTAATGTTTCAAATGCTTTCCTATATTCTGAGTCATTTGGGTCTATTTTTGAATCTTTCCGCAATGCTTGGGACAAGGGTCGCGCTATTTTTGCATAGTTCATTATCATCTTACGATAATATCCAGTTAGTCCTAAGAATTGCTTAATTTGCGTTTGAGTAGTCGGTAAAGGAAATTTAGCTACAGCTTCTACTTTTACGGGATTTGGTTGTACACCCTTTTCTGAAACTATATGGCCCAAGTACAGGAGTTCCCTTTTGAAAAATTCCGTTTTATCTAGTTGGATTTTTAAATTATGTTGTTTTAATTTCTCAAAGACTGCTTTTAGATGCTTTAGATGTTCTTCTAGACTATCAGAGAAGACGATAATATCGTCCATGTAAACTAGGACGTTTGGCATATTTGCGAATACAATATTTATGGCTCGTTGGAACGTCGGTGGCGCGTTCTTCAAACCAAATGGCATGCGGAGGAATTCATAGTGTCCATTTTCGGTAGAGAAGGCAGTTTTTGGGATTGATTCGGGTTCCATTTCTATTTGGTGAAAGCCGGAGGCGAGGTCGATTGCACTAAAATATGTTGCTTTTCCTATTTTGCCAAATAGGTCTTCAATGTTAGGTAATGGATATTTATCTTCTATTGTTTTCGAATTCAATTTTCTATAGTCGACTACCATTCTGATTTTTCTTTTGCCTGAGGCGTCAGGTTTTTTGGGTACCACCCATATTGGCGAGTTATAGGGTGAATTTGAATCTCTTATAATTTTATTTTCTAGGAGTCGTTGAACTTCTTTGTGAACGTCTTCTCTAAATGCATGGGGATATCTGTAATTTTTAGTATAAACAGGACTTTCATCAGTGGTTACTATTCTATGTTTTAAAAGGTTGGTGCTTGTTAGGTTATCATTTTCTTGAATAATTGCTGTAATAATCCTATAATTTTCTTCTTTTCCTCATTATTCATGTGCCCTGTGCGTATTAATTTTGGAATTTCTTGTCTTATTTGATCCAATTTAATTTGTTCATCATCAGAAGGGGTCAGTGGCTCTATATGAGAAATTTCGAGGGGTTCTATTTTTGTTGTAGGAGTTTTTATGGTTACTGGGATTTTTATTTTTCCATTATTTATAGGAGCTATGCCTTCTTTTATATGAAATAGTTCATTTTCTTGTTCGGGAACTAGACCAAGTTTATCTTGAAAGTTTTTATTTTTAATTTCAATTTCAAGGAAATGAAGTCCTGGGTTCCAGCAATTTTTGTTTTTGTCGGGTTCTTTGATATATTCTAAGAGTGGTATTTCTTTATTATTAATTTTTAGCTCATTATTTTTCAGGTCAACAGTAGCGCCTAGCTCTTGCAATGTTTCTTTTCCTAACAGGACGTCATATCTTTCAGAGAAGTCATAAATGTAGCATTTTATGGATTTATTTATTCCTAACGTAGTACCAAGATTAAGATGAATAAACTGATTTCCTTTACCTTCTCCCGTTGGGGTTTTTACAATAAAATCTTCTGCATAAGTGGGGAACTTTTCTGGAACACATTTCGGATTTATATAATTTGTTTTGGAGCCAGTATCGATTAGCCATTTCCTTCCTTGCCAGTCGACAAAATAAAGCAATGATTTATTGATCATATTCAGGTCCATTACTGTTGGTTCGGATCGTGTGGAGGATCCTTGCCTGTTTTGTGACCTAATCCTAAAAAATGATCAAATTTACCAACAAGAACGTCTAATTTTTGATTCAATTCTTTCATCTGACTTAAATGGTCAGGGGGCGCTTCAATATTGGGTTCTGAATATTCATTTTGTTCGTAATATTGATTGTTATGGTCTTCTACATAGGCCAGTTCATTAAAGTCCTCATACGGTTCCTCGTATTGTTCATCATCTATGCACGTTAGTTCGTGCGGTGAGACATAGTTTCGGTAGTTGGTGTTAGGTCGATAAGTTCTCATAGAGACTGTATTTTGTGATGTAGTTGGTCTGTTTTGTTGAGGGGCTTGAATTTTGGGTTGGTAAAATTGAAAGGGTCTGGTTTGGGGAGTATTCTGTGAAAGATTCCAATTTTTTCCAAAATTTGGGGCGAAATTTTGATGGTCTGCTGGTTTACTTCCGAAGTTTGGCTTCGGTTTCTGTGGGGCTTGATTTCTGTTTTTGTTTAAATGGTGCATGATAAAACCACAATTATTATGTATTACTGCCCTCAATTCATCTAGCGTTTTTGGGTGGAAAGTCATGATATGATTTGCCAGAACTAGTGGGACATTATTATAAAAATGATAAATGGCTTCACCATCAACTTTGGACATGAAAAAGTCCAAGTCTTTGGTTGACTGGTCAGGATAATCTAACCTTACTCTTATATAGATTAAATTTCGTATTTCTTGTATTCTGTTAACAAAAGAAATAGGGTCTTCCCTAGGATAGGGTTTAAGAGACCTCATTTCTTCCTTCAAACATTCATGGGTTCTACGATCGGCAAAATTTTCTTTTAGCAGTACTACAAGTTCAGGAATACTTGTTACTCTCCTGGTTAAAATTAATAACTTTGCTGATCCTGTGAGACTACATAGCACTTTATTTAATAATATGGTGTGATTTGCTATTTTGTCGTTCTCTTCAATTCCACTCCCGCAGACTCTATTGAAAACCGCAGCTATTTGTCGTGTGAAGAATTCGACTTCTAAAGGGTTACCGTCGTAAGGCGGCAGATGATTATAATCTTCTTTCTGGATTTGATAGCGTGTCGTCATCGTGTTTGCGTTTAGAAACGGTAAAGATTTATCAATGATTACTTAATACAACGCGGATCGTTCTCTGTTTAACCACTGCCGAGAACCTGGGCCAAGTGGGAGTCAACTAGACGAATGAGGTGTTAGGTAATTATTACCTTGCGCGTCTTCTTAGCGATGTTCGCTGGTGTTTTTCGCCGAAAGCCTCCTTCTCTGGACAACAGGTCTAGAGTCTTCTTTCTTCGGGACAACTGGTCACGAGCGACAATCCCGGGACAATCGGTCACGAGATGATTGGCGTAAAAGATGAGCTTCAATGACGAAAATAGCGTAGAAACCGTTTCCCGGTCTGCGAACGAAAAGTTGAAACTCACGTTGTCGTTGGCAAATTTGCGGGCGAACTCTGCACGCTTTGCTCGATCAACAACTTTCGCAGTCCCTGTTCGGGCGCCAGTTATGATATGGAATCAACGGAAACAGTTTATAAAAAAAGATCACTTTATTCAAGACGCGCACAAGCACAAAAGGTGACTGGTTCACACTCAAGCCGACTAGTAAAATCTCTCGAATGAAGCTACCGGGTCCCTTATATAGGTTTTTGAAGTGGGCCTAGATCGATCTGGGGCTTTCAGGTTACACAACATTATGACATATTCATATAACTTATTCTAGAACAATACTGATACACCTAGGATCGTTTTGTATCGCCATTTCTTACTGGTGATTTTATAGCATTAGATTCCTATTTTGGTTTATTAATTTCAATAATGAACCTTTGGAATTGAGCGAAATATTTTCACCCCTCCCCTCACCACACCCCTCACCACTTACTTAAAATTGTATAGTTTCCGTTCAAGGTACGTGGACGCCGAGAATAAATTAAAAAATTCTGTCCGTCCGCCGCACTTCGCACTTCCCTCAGTTGCCCTGAACGAAAACTGATGAAATTTGGTGTGTGGGTCCCATTTGAGGTCTAGTTTGTCCGCGAAGCTCGGTGTTGCTGTCATTCATCTCTCAGAGGTGTAAAATAAGGGCTGAAATTGCCAGGGCACCGTTTTCTCGATTTTTTACGTTTTGGTTTATTATTTTCAATAATGAACCATTGGAATCGAGCATGAAAAAAAAATTCTTACCCCCCCCCCCTCAAAATTTGATGGTTTACGTTTCAAGGTATGTAGAATCCAAAACTGCAATAAAAATATTTCTGTCTGTCCGCCGTACGCCGTACGCCGTACGCGATCTTTTCTTAGTTACCATGAAAAAAAATTGATGAAATTCGGGTTATAGGTTCCGTTCGGCGTCTAGTTGGTCCTCGAAGCTCGACGTTAGTGTCAAACATCTCTAAGGGGTTCAAAATAGGGGTTGAAATTTTCAAAACGCCTATACCATTTTTTTACGTGAATATTTTTACGGTTTTAAATAGTTCTTGAACTTGCGAGTTTTTTAAGACCATCCGGAGCATCGTACGTCCAGCCGTTCGTTCACAGTAAGGCCCCGAAGTTTGCACCGACAGGCATTTTCGACTCCAGTGTGAATGAAATTGTATACAATTCAAACCAAATGTCGTAACCAGAGACGCGCCCACAATAGGAAATTTGGTGGAGATAAAATCATTGCTAGGGATCACCTGATTATATTGGCGGAGTATGAAGTCGAGTTGGTTGTTCTGTCATATTATTTCATTTGAAAAATGACGGCTCTTTTTGAGTTTGTTGGTAGGTAGTGAAACTTGAACAAACGTTGAAGTATTTTTGATGGGTAAATTATTACTACGGTAAATCATTACACAACGGTTCATTATACCATCTACGTAGAAGGGGCTGGAGTTTGTTGGTAGGTACGTTTGCAACTTTTTTCACTCCTCATCAACAATTTCTTTTCAGAACTTCATTATGTGTGTTTCTTTTGTTAGGTACTGTTTGTCATCGGCAGAATTATTTTAGCAACATTTAACTCGTGATTTAGGTAGGTACCTAGTAACGAGTACGGGGTAAGGTACTAACCTACGGAGGGTCTGCGATCTACATAATATGTATAGAATAGTACATATCATAATTATTATATAGACGGGTTTTTAAATAGTCCTCGATCATGGGAATTTTTCGAAACCACCTGGAACATTGTGCGTAAGGCCCTGAAGTTGCAAAAGCTTCAACATGATTGTGAAAGAAAAGGTATACATCCAGCCCAAATATCATTGCTAGAGAAAAGCTGACTATAATCACGTGCGGCTGTGTGAAATCGAGTTGGTTGTTTTGTGACAATATCACTAATATTATTATTTCATCTGAAGAATGATGATTATTTTGGATATTGATGACAGGTACTTTTGTAACTTGACCAAGCGTTATACTCCATGAGTAACAACCAATAATTATTAATGATAGAATTTTCTTGGGTCCACCGCATATTTATAAACGTGCAATTCCTCGGCCGGCTCTAGTACTCGATTCACCTGGGGGGAGCACGAGGGTAGACATTGACCAAACGGTGACCTACGCAGAAGGGATACCTATACAGGTAAATAATAAACCTTCATTTAATAATTCCTCATGTAAGTCTCATGTAGAATTCTGCTAAAGCTCGAAATCGCGACGGACTGAGGTAGGTAACTATAATAGGAACTCATCTTTGTTTGTTCGTTGAAAAGGTGGCAATATTTTAGTAATCAGAATATAGAATTGTGTCACACAGAGATTTCCACATTGATTTCTAATAGGCAGGTAAATATGTACATTTCGACAGTCACCATCATGGTAAATCTGTTGGATTCCGAAAGTTATTAAGATTGTGGTGGACACATCACAACTAAACAACTTTTCAGCAAACATAAACATGTCAAAAAATATTATGAAACAAACTTTTGAGGCGAAAATTGAATTAGTAGTACCAAGATGCCTAGTATCTATAATTATAACCGTACCTTATGGCTGTCAGTAGGAACAGAAGATGGGACTAGTGAATTAGCAAGATTTCTTGGACAAAGCTACGTATATGAACTTACACTTAGCTGATATTCAGTAAGCAGCTCACAGAAAATGTCGAAAGACAGCTAGCTGGGAACTTCCTAATCGTGACCCATTATATCGAGTTTGTTTGGTCTGGTTAGTGCGTATGCAGTCACCAATTAACATACGATGAAACAGCAGAAGCCCTGCTGTTATCTCAGGCCGAGGGTGAAAGCAAAATATTTAGCAAGCGCGATACAAACCAAAACAGGTCGATGACATTTTTCTCTTAGACGATTCAAAATTCGATTCGATCTCTACAGGCAGCTCGGTTCGCTTTGATTTGAGTGAATAAGGAATACTGAGTCCGCAGAAGAGGTGGTAGAACCTTGAAACTTCCACTAAGAAATGTCCAGAGACCAATACGGAGTGTCATTATTTGGCGGAGTAAACACAGACATACTGACAAACGTCGACAGTATGTGAGGGCCCCTCAAGCGTTTGGCAATAATTAGGCCACTACTACATCCGACTTCGACGGAATAGCAAGTACCCTGGATGTTTGCACTGATTCGTAGCGAGTCAGAATTGAGCGCAGGGAAGTATCGCCCGTCAGCAGCCTGTAATCTCGATAATCAGATGATCTCCCGATTGTTTAATCCATAATTTCATAAGTTGTACGAGTAGTTCTTCCTCGTGTTCCTCTTGCAAATCTTTACTGAGTCCCACAAATTTTGCTATCTAGGGACGCGGGAGTGTCTCGCCCGTCGAGGAAACGAAAAACTCGGAATGCGACCAAGAATGTTTCACGACAGAACAAGTACCCCCCAACCCTTGACTGGACCGCCTGGGGGTCACCGGTGTTGATTTTTCACACACCTATCCTCGAGGGGCCCCTGATGAGGACGTGCAAAAATGTACACCGTCGAAACCCCCCGGGGCCCGTGTTACGGAAGTTTGAAAATCGCTATTTGTCAAGTTTATCTACTCCTCGTTCTTTGACAGGGCTGCATCCTCGTTGTCCTCCAACGAACTGCCCTTAACAGTTTACCCCACTACCCAATTGGTTTTTAGGGGTCGGTTTAGAAACGGTTCTAAGGGCTGAAATTTGACACACTGGAGAAGCGGCCAAACTCTGAACGCGATCGGTTCTGCAGCAGCCGCGTTATAGCTGTTTAAAAACGCGGCAAATTAGGTATGGTAAAATAATTAATTTGACATTCATGTGGTTTATTATTTTTCAATAGTGAACCTTTGGAATCGAGCATGGAAAAAACCCAAGTAGCACAAATAGGTCGGTGCGACGTCGGGAATTGCGACCCGACGTCGAGTGATGACGCCCTGGCGACCTCTCCACGACTAATCACGAATAATTTGGAGAATGGTTTTTTGGTCGCACCGAAGTCACCGCCCGACCTCAGGTCAGTATACAGTCGCAAGCACCAGCGTACAAATCTGTAGTTGTATTATGCTACAACGTTCTGTAGTAAAACCTATATAGGAAGGTTAAATTATTCTACCTCATTCCGACTTGCCGTACATATTTCTTTCATTGCAACGCCTTTCTGGTATTGATAAATTGATGTAGGAGCCGTTGCCATTCATTGTCTTCATCAAAATGAAATCCGATCCGGGCAAAATCGCTAAGATGGTGGATGGGATAATTATTATTATGGTAGTTTACCAATAGGCATCACTGAGAGAACCCGTGGATCAACCCCCGTGTCATAAAATCGACGCGGAATAAATTTCAACGCAAAATCTTCCATTCTACTTTTCGAAAACAAATGGTTAGGTCATAAGTCGCCAACTACGACCAAATCCGACCAACCGCAATAGTTGGGAAAATTTAACCCTCCCACCCATACCGCTAAGAATTTGATGGTTTCCGGTTCAAGGTATGTAGAATCTGAAAACGGAATAAGAAACGCTACAAATTACTACCCAACGGTTTATTATTTACCTGCATAGATACTCCTCCTGAGTAGACCACTGCTTCCTGTGGTCACCTACACTCGAGCTCCCCCCTAGGAAAGCAATAAATCGAGTACCGGAGCCAGCCCAGGAATAGCAGTTTCATAAAAATGAGCAAGATTCATCAATTCAATTATTAATTATTTGTTTTTATCCATGAACCATAACGTTTGTTCAAGTTAGAAAATTACCTATCAACAAAATCCAGAACTGCCACCATTCTTCAGATGAAATAATATCACAGAACAACCAAATCGACTACATACAGCCATCTGCGATTACAATCAGGTGATCCCTAGCGATGATAATATCTGGGCCGGATTAATACCGTTTCTTTTCGGTGCAAGCGAACGGCAGGTCGTACAATGTTCGGGGTGGACATCAAAAATTCTAAGTTTAAGATCTATTTAAAAACGTAAAAAAACTACACGTTTCTGTAGAAAGTTTTCGAACTACGGCGTTCTTTAAATTGGAACCCCTATTTTTCACCCCTTACAGAAAATGACAGTAGGTAACGCCGAGCTTCGCGAACCAACTAGACCCAAAATGGCAAACCTAATTATATAATTTTGGTTTATGGTACCTAACTAAGAAAAGTGCTAAGTACCTACGGCGCACGGCGGACATACAGAAATTATTTTATTGTATTTCCGGATTCTACATACCTTGACACGTAAACCATCAAATTTCGAGGGGGTTAATAATAAACCAAAACTTCCATCCGTCAGCCGTACGCCGTACTACGCACTTCTCTTAGTTCCCCTTGAACCAAAATTAATGAAATTTGGAATGTAGGTCACATTTCGGGTCTCGTAGGTCCGCGAAGCTCGCCTTACTGTCGTAGCTCGGAAACTTTGATAGGGTACAGGTTTTTTCACTTTTGGTTTAATATTTCCAATAATGAACCTTTGGAATCGAGCATGAAATAATAATTCTAACCCCTCCTCAAAATTTGACGGTTTACGTTCCCAGGTATGTAGAATCTGTCCGCCGTTACGCCGTACGCCGTACTTAGCACTTCTCTTAGTTACCATGAAAAAAAAATTGATAAAATTCGGGTTATAGGTTCCGGTCGGGGTCTAGTTGGTCCTCGAAGCACGACGTTACTGTCAGTCATCTCTAAGGGGTTCAAAATAGGAGCTGAAATTTCCAGAATGCCGTAGCTCGAAAACTTTCAATAGAAGGGTATGGTTTTGGTTTATTATTTTCAATAATGAACCATTGGAATCGAGCATGAAAAAAAAAATTCTTACCCCCCCTCAAAATTTGATGGTTTACGTTTCAAGGTATGTAGAATCCAAAACTGCAATAAAAAACGCTGCAAATCCCTGCACAACGGTTTATTATTTTGTATAGAATACCCTTCCGTTACAGATCACAGCTCTATGTATAGATAACCCGTCTATCTATATAATTTATGAGATGTACTATTCTATACATATTATGTAGATCGCAGACCCTCCGTACGTTAGTACCTAACCCCGTACTCGTTACTAGGTACCTACCTAAATCACGAGTTAAATGTTGCTAAAATAATTCTGCCGATGAAAAACAGTACCTAACAAAAAGAAACACACATAATGAAGTTCTGAAAAGAAATTGTTGATGAGGAGTGAAAAAAGTTGCAAAAGTACCTACCAACAAACTCCAGCCCCTTCTACGCAGATGGTTTAATGAACCGTTGTGTAATAATTTACCGTTGAGTAATGATTTACCGTAGTAATAATTTACCCATCAATAATACTTCAACGTTTGTTCAAGTTTCACTACCTACCAACAAACTCCAAAAGAGCCATCATTTTTCAAATGAAATAATATCACAGAACAACCAACTCGACTTCATACTCCGCCAATATAATCAGGTGATCCCTACCAATGATTTCACCTCCGCCAAATTTCCTATTGTGGGCGCGTCTCTGGTTACGACATTTGGTTTGAATTGTATACAATTTCATTCACACTGGAGTCGAAAATGCCTGTCGGTGCAAACTTCGGGGCCTTACTGTGAACGAACGGCTGGACTTACGACGCTCCGGATGGTCTTAAAAAACTCGCAAGTTCAAGAACTATTCAAAATCGTAAAAATATTCACGTAAAAAAAATGGTATAGGCGTTTTGAAAATTTCAACCCCTATTTTGAACCCCATACAGATGACTCACAGTAACGTCGAGCTTCGAGGACCATCTAGACCCCGAACGGAACCTATAACCCGAATTTCATCAATTTTCTTTCATGGTAACTAAGAAAAGTGGTCCGTACGGCGTACGGCGTACGGCGGACAGACAGAAATATTTTTATTGCAGTTTTGGATTCTACATACCTTGAAACGTAAACCATCAAATTTTGTGGGGGGGTAAGAATTTTTTTTTTTCATGCTCGATTCCAATGGTTCATTATTGAAAATAATAAACCAATGTTTCTGTCTGTCCGCCGTACGCCGTACGGGCCACTTTTCTTAGTTACCATGAAAGAAAATTGATGAAATTCGGGTTATAGGTTCCGTTCGGGGTCTAGTTGGTCCTCGAAGCTCGACGTTACTGTGAGTAATCTCTAAGGGGTTCAAAATAGGGGTTGAAATTTTAGAAACACCTATACCATTTTTTACGTAAATATTTTTACGGTTTTGAATAGTTCTTGAACTTGCGAGTTTTTTAAGACCATCCGGAGCATCGTACGTCCAGCCGTTCGTTCACAGTAAGGCCCCGAAGTTTGCACCGACTGGCATTTTCGACTCCAGTGTGAATGAAATTGTATACAATTCAAACCAAATCTCGTAACCAGAGACGCGCCCACAATAGGAAATTTGGCGGAGATAAAATCATTGGTAGGGATCACCTGAATATATTGGCGGAGTATGAAGTCGAGTTGGTTGTTCTGTGATATTATTTCATTTGAAAAATGATGGCTCTTTTGGAGTTTGTTGGTAGGTAGTGAAACTTGAACAAACGTTGAAGTATTATTGATGGGTAAATTATTACTACGGTAAATCATTACTCAACGGTAAATTATTACACAACGGTTCATTATACCATCCACGTAGAAGGGGCTGGAGTTTGTTGGTAGGTACCTTTGCAACTTTTTTCACTCCTCATCAACAATTTCTTTTCAGAACTTCATTATGTGTGTTTCTTTTTGTTAGGTACTGTTTGTCATCGGCAGAATTATTTTAGCAACATTTAACTCGTGATTTAGGTAGGTACCTAGTAACGAGTACGGGGTTAGGTACTAACGTACGGAGGGTCTGCGATCTACATAATATGTATAGAATAGTACATATCATATTATATAGACGGGTTATCTATACATAGAGCTGCGATCTGTAACAGAAGGGTATTCTATACAGAATAATAAACCGTTGTGCAGGGATTTGCAGCGTTTTTTTCAACGTTTTTCAATTTATCTTGAAGTAAAGCATTTTTTGAGACCATCTGGAGCATTGTACGACCAGCCGTTCGTTCGCACCAAAAAGCTTGGTCAACGCGATCGTCCATCAAACGGTATAAATCCGGCCCAGATATAATCACTAGGGAGCACCTGATTATAATCAAGGATGTCTGTATGAAGTCGAGTTGGATGTTTTGCGATATTATTTCAGTTGATAAATGATGGATCTATTGTATTTTGTTGGTACGTACTTCTGAAACTTCAAGAAACGTTGAAGTATTATTGATGGGTAAATTATTACACAATCGCAAATTATTACACACCGGCAAATTATTGCACAATGGTAAATTATTACACAACGGTGAATTTTTACACAACGGTTCATCTAAAGAGAAGGGGCTGGATTTTGTTAGATACTTTTGCAACTTGAACAACCGTTGAAGAATTATTGATGGGCAAATTGTTACACAACGGTAAATTACTTCACAACGGTTCATTATATTATCAACGTAGAAGGGGTACTCATACAGGTAAATTATTACACAACGGTTTATTATTTGCCTTATGCTTCATGAATAACTACAAATCATTAATGATTGAAGTATTGAATCCCGCGCATTTGTAGGAAACTTTAATTCCGTACTCGATTCAGGGCTTTCCTGGGAGGAGCTCAAGGGTGTTGACCAAAGAAAACCGCGATCTACGCTTTTCGCTCCATATCAACAATTTCCCTTCAGAACATCATTGTTTGAGTTTCTTTTTGCCAGTTTTCATCGACAGAATTATTTCAGCAAAATTTAGCGCGTGATTTAGGTAGGAACCTAGTAACGAGTACGGGGTTAGGTACTAACCTACGGAGGGTCTGCGATCTACATAAAATGTATATAATAGTACATACTTCATATAGAAGGGTTATCTATACATGGAGCTGTGATCTGTAACAGAAGGGTATTCTGTACAGAATAATCAACCGTTGTGCAGGTATTTGCAGCGTTTTTTAAACAATTCTTGAGTTCAATCGTTAGTTTTCGGCTTCGAGGACCAACTAGACCCCAAACGAATATACAAACCATACCTATTTCGTTAATTTTCGTTTTTGACAACTAAGACAACTAAGAAAAGTGTTAAGTACGGCGTACGGCGGTCAGACAGACATTTTTTCATTGCGTTTTCTGATTCTACATATCTGGAATTGTAAACCATTCGACACGTAAAACGTAAAATTTCGAAGGGGGGTTAAACATTCTTTTTTTTCATGATCGATTCCAAAGTTTCATTACTGAAAATAATAAGCCAAAAATTCCTGTCATTCCACCGTACGTCATGCTTCGCCCTTTTCTTAGTTACCATGAACCAAAATTGATGAAATTAGGTTGGAAGGTCCCGTTTGGGGTCTAGTTGGTCCTCAAAGCTCGGCGTTACTTAGTCATCTCTAAGGAGTGAAAAATAGGGGTTTAAATTTTCAGAACGCCGCCGCTCGAAATCTTTCAATAGAAGGGTAGGTATTGTTTTTTCACATTTTTAAATTGATCTGGATGTAAGGAATTTCTTGAGACCGCCCTGAGCATTGCACGACCAGCCAGTCGTTTGCAGCGAAAAGCTTCGCTAACATGTTCATGAATCAAACGGTAGAAATCCGGCCCAGATATCATCGCTACGGAGCACCTGATTATATCAAGGATGGCTGTATGAAGTTGAGTTGGTTGTTCTGTGATATTATTTTATTTGAAACGTGATGGATCTTTTGGATGGTAGGGCCCAAGTCGCATGATCCATGAAGTTATGTGAGTGGCAAGGATTTGCGGACACACAAACACCAAACCAAATTTGTTCACAAAGCGCTATAAGCAAAATACGAGTGAAATTTAGATTTTGGTCACAAAGTTTGGACACAACAAAGCTCCCACTGCCTTAAGAGGGCCGGAAGCTAGAATTCACGAACAAACTAGATGGTGCTACTATGATTTTTCAGCGGACTACGTATGAACACCAGAACTGAGGAGTTGAAGTGATGGACTGAGAAGAAGAAAGCAGTATGGGGTTAAGGGCGGAAGATAATGATGAGAACACTCGTACGTGATGTGACCCTTATTTCCCAAGGAAGGTCAGGCTGATAAGACTGGCTCAGCGTCGACAGTTTTGCTCTATATACCCTCCGTGTACATACACATACATAAACATGAGTTGGGGGAGAAAGGGCGAGAATACTTTGGGTGAAAAGGCAGGGACCAACGATCCAACTGGAAGGATACCGCGGAAGATAAGGCCGACGAGGACAACAATACCGCCTCAACATCCGATCGCGACCGCGGCGTAGCTGGGGAATTCGTTCGGCGAGCACTGTCGGTTAGGAAGGATGGCAAATAAGCTAAGACTGCCAAATACGAGGAGTATATTATGTACTTTATTGGGCGTTGTAATGAGTACTGAGTTTATGTACGAATAGGGGGAAGGAACAGGTTTCTACACACATATTCAACAGAGGGGTAAGGAACAGGTCAAAGAGCGAGGTGCGAAGCACCGAGCATGCCTATTTTAGCGGGCAAAATGGATACCATTCCTTTTTGCAGTTTTGGAAGCTTTTTTTTGTGAATGTTTACAACATGGTCGCTCTAGGGGGAGATATCACATATTTTTGCGTTGGTGAACTTAATTATTTTTCCCAGTACCCTAAAAGTACCCTAAAAAAATTCTCAGTACCTACCTACTTATATATAAAACATTCAAAATGGATGAGGGGGGGGGGGGGGGTGACAAAACTTCACAAAAGGCACCTCCTTAAGTCATAACGAATGTGCGTGCGAAATTTCAGCTCAATCTGTGAGGGCATGTTTCTAAAAAGTTTCAGTAATACTTGTACCGAAAAATTTCCGAATGGGGGAGGGGGAACAAAATTCTCCAAAGGCACCTCCTTAGATCATAACGAATGTGTGTGCTAAATTTCAGCTCGATCTGTGAGGCTGCATACCTATTTTTAAAAAAGGCTCAGTACCTACTTATACCTAAACATTTCAAAATGGGTGAGGGGGCGTCAAAATTCACAAAAGGCACCTCCTCAGAGAATAAAGAATATGTGTGCAATATTTCACCTCGATCCGCTATGTCTGTGAGGCTGTGTACCCATTTAAAAGTCTCAGTACATGACCGTACCTAAAAATTTCAATTTTTCAATTCAATTTCAAAAATTTCAAAAAATTTCGAAAAAAATTCAATGGTGACAAAATGCACAAAAGGCACCTCCTTGGAACATAACTAATGTTTGTGTGAAATTTCAGCCCGATCCGTTATGGCTGAAAAGCTACAGCCCTGCCAAAGAACAAGAACAAGAAAATCATGAAAAAATAGCGGTTTTTAAACTTCCATAACTCCAGCACCTGATGGTCCCGAAGGTTAAAATACGGTATACGTTCTTCGGAGCCACTGTACGAAAAATCAACATTGGAGACCCCCAGGAGGCCGAGTTGCGGGGGGTAAAACCCCCTACTTGTTCTTTCGTGTAAACTTGGTCGCTGAGTAGGTAGGCACGTATGGAGGTTTTTGGTTTCCTTGGCGGGCGGAACGTTGTCCCTAGATTTCTTTGGGTTGGGACTTCCCACCACTTGTGTCCTCTCACCTGCAGATAATTATGTTGAACCCGAACACGGTCCGGCGTGTCGAGTCCCCGTCTCGTCAGATCCGCTGTCCCAACGAAAAACACTTACGAAAGCATCAACCACAGTTCGAATTTCTTTTCCGTCTTCAACTTCTACCCGAACCCAATTGGATAAAGAAGATAAATCCGCTTCTTCTACCTCTCAGCGCCACCTATTCCAGCCACCAGGCGCGAGCGTTTTCCACCAGTAACGACGATTCTAATATATGAATAATACATGACAGCTTTCCGTGCGCTCCACCGCTACAACCAATACGATACCGAATTGATCTGTCCCGCCCTCTGCCCTCGGGCACACATGATTGAT
The DNA here is from genome assembly GCA_954871275.1 of Leptopterna dolabrata. Taxonomy (NCBI): domain Eukaryota; kingdom Metazoa; phylum Arthropoda; class Insecta; order Hemiptera; family Miridae; genus Leptopterna; species Leptopterna dolabrata. The sequence continues at coordinate 27,833,373 of OX940975.1, read as the reverse complement.
CAGAATGTGCCCGTTCGGTAAGAAAGACCCGTCATTTCATAGCATTCAGCCCCCCCCCCCCCCCCTCACTCGCAGTACAAAAACCCTGCTCCAAATTCCTATTTTTATATTTCGCTCTCCTCTCTATTCCATTCCTCCTTCCTTTCTCATCCTTTCCAAATAAAATATATTTATTTTACTTTTCCCCTCCAGCCGAGCTCTTCCATCTCAGGGACGACTTTTTTTGTGTACGAACCCCACCTTTCAGAAGTCGACCAGGATATTTACCCATCAATAATAAATAAACAACCCCTACCGACATGGAATTTCGTTGTCTTTTACCTAAAGCAACGTATCGTCTTTTCTCCTTTACTTTTGATGGGACAAGCCACAACATCGTAACGCAATTTTTATTCCTTCGACTATCTTTTCCTCTCATGATTTCAACAGTATGCTGGGTAGCAGCAAACATAGGAAATTCCCAGCGATCATCACGAATATACCATGCTTTATACACGGTTTCCCGATCTCACCAATCCTCTTTGCTTTGTTTGTTAATGATCTGGTCGATAAATTACCAAGAGCATGAGGGTGGGGGGCACAACCTTTTCTATTCTGAAATATGCTGATGATCTTGTGGTGCTAGCTGAAACGCCAGCTGACTTACAGCTTAATAATATGATGCCCTCCAAACTTAATGTCAATATGGAGAAGTCGAATATAATGGTATTCCGAAAAGGTGGTAGGCTAGGGGAATGTGAAAGCTGGACGTATAGCAGAGAAAGAGTATCAACTGTAACTACCTACACTTATTTGGGCATGACTCTTACGCCTCGCCTATCCTTGATCAAACGCGTCATCCAAAAATTATCAGAAGCTAAGAGAGGACTCAATATGGTCTGGAAGGCATTCCTAAATGAAAGAGAAATACCTCTGAGCTCAAAGCAGGAAGTATTTAATGCGGCTTTGCGTTCCGTTGTGTGCTATGCGGCCCAGGTTTGGTGGTGCCTGGAGGAAATTGAGAAGTTCCAAAAGAATATCCTTAGGAAAGTTTGGTGGCTGCCGGGTCGTACTCCTCACAATATCACACTTAAAAACCGGAGCTGATTTTATATAGGTAGCTCCACACACATAAACTGCACTTGACTTACATTGCCAAGGTATAATGCCAACCACCCGATTTCCACACATTGGTGCGCACGAGACAATTCGTCCAAATAGCTCGTGGTACTCTACCTGTAGAGAACTCGAGAGCAGAAAACATAATATGGAGTAAATCTAGACCTGTACATCTTTCTTTGGGAGTAAATCTTTCCCTGTTTTTGGTTTATTATTCTGTGAATAATACACCTATGTATTCGCTCAGCAAAAAATTTTTATAACACCCCCTCAAAATTTTTTCTTTTCCGTTTCAAGGTGCGTAGATTCCAAAAATGCAATGTCCGTCCGCCGTCCGCCGTCCACCGTCCGCCGTCCGCCGTCCACCGTCCGCCGTCCGCCGTCCACCGTCCGCCGTCCGCCGTCCACCGTCCGCCGTCCGCCGTCCACCGTCCACCGTCCGCCGTCCGCCGTATCACGTGTACAGGCTTCATTTTCGGTCTAAAAAAATCGTTCTTTCGCACACATGCTCCATTTGGGCCCTAGTTGTGTCCCCAAACTTTTCAGCCCGATCGGAATATATCCAGGGGTGTTATGAGTGAAAATGTGTGTAAAAATAGGTACTTTTTGCGTTTTAGCAACATATTAGTAACATGAGCTTTTAAGGTATCGTTTTTCATGTTTTTGGGGACGAGAAGACCGAATATGAAGTCGATTTTGACCAAAGAATAGAAAATTGAGGTTCTGCCAGATGTTCAGCTCCCGAAATTGATTTTTTATGAGTCAAAAACCTGCGAAATCGTCTGAAATCACCATCAATTTGTAGAACAACACTGGAAAAAGTGTCAACAGGTGGATCAAGACGATTAAACGTACTATCAATGATCAGAGATTATTTATTTATTAAAAAAAAAAGAAAAAAAAGCGTACTTTATTCGTGTTTTGGTGGCCAAAATTGGTGGAAACCACCAGAGATAGCTATTTCAATTATTCTGTATGAAAGAAACAATAAATAAACAGCCAACATCTCTGTAGGTATGTCCAATGGAATAATAAACCCATGTGACAAGGACTTTGCAGCGTTTTTAAACTTTCTTTCACTGAGCCCGTTAACAATAACATTTCTCACTGATTATATAGTTCTAAATCACAGTAATTTGTTCCACATTTCTTAGCATTTCCTTCATGGAGAAAACACACCCTCGTCGTTCACAGCTTATTCCCACAAATCTGTGCGCAAATGCGAAATCACATTTACAATAATTGTTATTTTGTTGATTAATGTAGTGTACCTACGGAGTTTCAATTCAATTCAATTTTTTTATTCAGCAAATATTTTATACAACAAATATAATGATTTTTAGAGAGTCTATATACATAATACAAGATCTAAACTTATGTTGGCTTATGAACCTAAGGTCAACGACCCGTCCAGGCTCGTCTCTTCCACCACTATTAATTACTGCGTATGTATGTCCCAGCAGTTTCATTGACAAAAACACACCTTAAGTGTTTGGAGAATGAGTTAAATTGAACCAACAGTATTTACAGGTTATTCCTAAGTAGTGAGTAAATACACTTAATGCTACAAAGGCGGATTTGTATTTTTATCCAAATTTAAACTTATTTATAACAACACTTTCGTTATTTTCAAGCTCAAAATATTCTAGAACTAGTTTTTTAAATTTTCCTGTTGATGTTGAAGTCTTGGTTAGGAGCGGTAACTGTTCAAATAGGGCTGGAGCTAGCCATGGAAATTGTCGAGTCTAGAAATCATTATGTGCCTGTGGTATCTGGAGGACATAGTTGGCATTTTTGTTCGCGTCGGTCTAATCACCGCTTGCTTAGCAAATAAATGCAGGTGTTTATGCACTTATAAAACAGTTCTGTGAATACAAGCCATTCCGGGAGTGAGAACACCGAAGTGTTTGTATAGGTAACTAGTTGAAGTACGTTTCTGGGAATTAGTTGCAATTCTCATAACTGTATTCATTGCTATGTTTATACTATTAAAGGTTGACGCATATGTAGCTCCCTAGGCAATGATACCATAAGTTAAAATGCTATATACATGAGCATAATACACCATTTTAAGGTTTTCTTTCGTTAGCCATCTTCGTAGCATCAGAAAGTAGTGTATGGATTTCCTGATTTTATTCACTAATTCAGCTACATGATCCTTCCAGTTGAGATGCTGATCCACGTGCACTCCTAGGTATTTTATTGTATTCAGCCTTTCTATTTCCAAGCAGCTGCACAAATTTCTTACTACGCCACAGTTTTCCTTGTGCACTTTGAGTTTAGAGTCATTAGGAAGTCCTGTTTTGTTTATTGAGGGGGGTAAGCATTTTTTTTTCTTGCTCGATTCCAATGGTTCAATATTAAAAATAATAAACCAAAAAAGAAAAAAGGAGCGTACCTAATTCGTGTTTTGGGGGCCACCAGAAATAGCTATTTAAATTATTTTATATGAAAGAAACAACAAATAACAGCCAGCATTTCTGTAGGTGTGTCCAATAGAATAATAAACCAATGTGACAAGGACTTTGCAGCGTTTTTGGTTTATTATTCTGTGAATAATACACCTGGGTTTTCGCTCAGCAAAAAATTTTTATAACATCCCCTCAAAATTTGTTCCTTCCCGTTTCAAGGCGCGTAGATTCCAGAAATGCAATGTCCGTCCGCCGTATCACGTGTACAGGCTTCATTTTCGGTCTAAAAAATTCGTTCTTTCGCAGACATGCTCCATTTGGGCCCTAGTTGTGTCCCGAAACTTTTCAGCCCAATCGGAATATACCCAGGGGTGTTATGAGTGAAAATGTGTATATAAATAGGTACTTTTTGTGTTTTAGTAACATATTAGTAAAATGAGCTTTTGAGGTATTGTTTTCCATGTTTTGGGGACGAGAAGACCGAACATAAAGTCGATTTTGACCAAAGAGTGGAAAATTGAGGTTGTACCAGATGTTCAGCTCCCAAAATTGATTTTTTATTAGTCAAAAACCTGCGAAATTGTCTGAAATCACCAACAATTTGTAGAATAACACTAGAAAAAGTGTCACCACGTGGATCAAGACGATTAAATGGCACTATCAATGATCAAAGATAATTTGAAAAAAAAGGAGCGTACCTAATTCAAGTTTCGGGGGCCAAAATTGGTGGAAACCACCACAAATAGCTATTTCAATTATTTAACATAAAAGAAACAATCAATAAACAGCCAGCATTTCTGTAGGTATGTCCAGTAGAATAATAAACCCATGTGACAAGGACTTTGCAGCGTTTGTGTTTTAGTAACATGTTCTTTTGAGGTATCGTTTTCCGTGTTTTTGGGGACGAGAAGACCTAATATGAAGTCGATTTTGACCAAAGAGTGGAAAATTGAGGTTCTACCAAAGGTTCAGCTTCCAAAATTGATTTTTTATGAGGCAAAAACCTGGAAAATCGTCTAAAATCACCATAAATTTGTATAATAACACTAGAAGAAGTGTCAACACGTGGATCAAGGTGATTAAATGGCACTACCAATGATCAAAGATAATTTGGAACAAAAAAAAGAAAGAAAAAAAGAGCGTACCTACCTAATTTGTGTTTTGGGGGCCAACATTGGTGGAAATCATCAGAAATAGCTATTTTAATTATTTCACATGATAGAAACAATAAATGAAAAGCCAACATTTCTGTAGGTATGTCCAATAGAATAATAAACCCATGTGACAAGGACTTTGCAGCGTTTTTCCTTTTATGTTTCAAGGTGCGTAGATTCTAGAACTGCGCCGCCCGCCGTCCGCCGAGTCATGCATATCTACTTCAATTTGGTCTAAATAATTCGTTATTTCGTACACAGACTCCATTTGAGCCCTAACTGTGTCCTGAAACTTTGCAGCCCGATCGAAATGTACCCAAGGGTATTACGGGTGAAAAATGGGACTACATTTTTTTTTTTTGTGTGATTTAGTAACATGAGCATGTGAGGTATCGTTTTCCATGTGTTTTTTTAGGACGAGGAGACCGAATATGAAGTCGACTTTGACCAGAATGGAAAATTGAGGTTCTAACGTAGTTTCAGCCTTAAATTTATGTTAAAATTTGGTCTAATATCGTCGATCTTCCGCATACAGTTTGGGTCCACATTTGGCAACACATTTGGCAACACATTTGGCTCCCGGTTGTGCTCTGAAGCTCGGCAGCCCGATCAAAATACACCCAGGCGGGGCGGGGCGATACGGGTGAAAAATGGTTGTAAAAATAGGGGTTTTCGAGGTTGTTCTGAGGTTTTTAGTACATGAGCTTGCGAGGTACCGTTTTCCTAGTTTTTTAGGGCTGGAAGACCGAATATGAAGTTAATGTTGACCAAACAGTGAAGGATTGAAGTTGTAACGAAGGTTCAGCTCCCAAAATGCATTTTGTATAAGCCAAAAACTGGGAAATTGTCTGAAATCTAGAAACACTAGTAGTAGTAGTAGTAGTAGTACTAGTAGTAGTTCTGAACACTGGAAGCAGTTTCGATACGTGAATCAAGACCAATGGCACTATCAATGATCAAAGATAATTTAGCAAAAACAGGAGCTTATATATCGTGTTTTTGGGTGCCAAAATTCGTGGGAACCATCAACAATAGCTATTTCAATAATTACACAAATAATTACAATAAATGTATTCCCACCATTTCTGAAGGTATGTCCAACAGAATCATAAACCCATATGACAAGGACCTTGCAGCCTTTTTAAATATGCAATCGATGTTCGAAAAGAGGATAAAACCAAATTAGGTCGACGGAGAGACCCAAAATGAATGAGGCGACTCTCCACTTTGGAAATGATTGAAGGGGGATTCAGCATCTGCCGAAAATTCGACCCAAGTCCGCCTGCTATGTGTGATGGTAGTCGCGTGCGTGAGTGTGTTCAACAAGTTATACGTAACTCCATTTTCTCTCGCGCCCTCCGTTTTCTTGATTGTGGCGATCCGCCCCTCGCACACACCTACACGCGCACACTCATACACAGACTCCATCAATTTCTCTTGCGTCTGCCCTCCCGAACGTACTTTCCTTCCCACCATCCGTACACCCAAACATACGTCCAACACTCGACACCTCCTAGATGTTTGTTCGAGGAGAAAACCGCTCGGGACCTCCATCAGTGCCGGGGTCAGCCGTGGGAGTTTGTTTGCTCTTCCGAACCCCACGTATCCATCCACCTCCCCTCAACCCCGTCATACAACTACCCAAACACATTCTGCAAGCGCCCCAGCTCACTTATAACACTCGTATAGCCTTCTGCTACAGTTCCGTCAATAAAAACGGCGCTAGACAGGTTTGGGCCAACGTTGTGATGACGCTGATACAATATAGCGAATTTTCAAATAAAACAACCAGTGCCATTGCGACGAAGCTTTTTGGTGCTCACGAACGGCTGGGCGTACGATGCTCCGGGTGGTCTCAAAAAATTGTTTAGCTCAAGACAAATTTAATAACGTAAAAAAACCATACCCTTCTATCGGAAGTTTTCGAGCTACGGCGTTCTGAAAATTTCAACCCCTATTTTGAACCCCTTAGAGATGACTGACAGTAACGTCGAGCTTCGAGGACCAACTAGACCCCGAACGGAACCTATAACCCGAATTTCATCAATTTTGTTTCATGGTAACTAAGAAAAGTGGCTCGTACGGCGAACGGCGTACGGTGGAGACAGAAATATTTTTATTGCAGTTTTGGATTCTACATACCTTGGAACGTAAACCATCAAATTTTAAGGGAGGGTTAGCATTTTTTTTCATGCTCGATTCCAATGGTTCATTATTGAAAATAATAAACCAAAATTCTAACCCCCCCCCCCCCCACTGCTCTTTGTACTTATAGTTTACAGATATTAAGTAAACAAATGAAATGCTCGCTTATTTCTTCATACCGACGAAACACCTCGACCGAGAATTTTTAATATCAAGTAAGAGAATATTATCTGAGGCGTGAGCTTAGGACCCGGACTGCACTCGATCGCCAAGCGAACGGGGGAGGTCCGTTAGGATTTTTCCCTTATCAGAGCCGCCACGCTTCAACAGTCGCATTTACTTTAATGTCGCACATCACTGGATCTACGGCGAATAAAACGAACAAACCCGCTCTACCTTAACATCGCCGCTCGTGCAGCAGCTATCCAATCCATCGCCTAGACCAGTGCACTTTCCTTCTCGTTCAACTCCGTTTACCCCACCCAGGTGGGAACGATATTCGCGAAATGACTATCGCGTGTCCGATAGTCGGAATGTTTTCCCAACCGTTTCCCAAGCATCAATGTTTCAACATCGCAGCGCTGGTTAATATACCAGGAAATAATGTCGTCCCCACTATGCCAAACTAACGTAACTTTTTTCGCTCCGCCAAACTAACGTACCTATCTGCAAAACTAACGTAACTGCAATTTTTAAGCCAAAATTCATCATTTGGTGAGATCTACTAGCGACCAAAGTTTTACTTCGATAGGTTGAACAGATTTCCGACAACGGTGAGTTATGAATTTACCTAACTGTATGTGTGACATTTTACACTTTGTAAAACTAACGTAACTGCAATTTTTTAGCCAAAATTCATCATTTGGCGAGATCTACTAGCGACCAAAGTTTTACTTCGATAGGTTGAACAGATTTCCGACAACGGTGAGTTATGAATTTACCTAACTGCATGTGTGACATTTTACACTTTACAAAAATGTACGAACTCTACAAAATTCAGTGTGCAGAGGAGGAGAGAAAAGTAGCAGGCTTCGAAAAATACAGACGCATTTTTCGGGAATACAAGCTGAAATTCCATGTACACATGAAGGACTACTGTAAAACGTGCAGCAAATTTGAGGAGAAAAAGAAGATGGGTCTGTCCGTAGAAGAACAAAGTTTATTTCAGGAACACTTGCAAAGGAAAGAATCAGCCCGGAACTTGAAAAATGAGGGGAAAGAAGAAGCAAAGATTGATCCGAAAATTCTAGCCTTTGAGTTTGACTTACAGGCTGTCCTAAGCACACCTAAAGGTGCTCAAGGCCCTTTTTTTTACGTCAGAAAACTGGCAGTATACAACTTGACAGTATACAATTTGGGTGACGCTTCCGTAGAATGTTTTGTATGGGACGAAACAAGGTAAGAGGGGAAGCGTGGAGATGAGTACTTGTATTTTCAACTACATGATGAATTTCCCCGATGCCGAAAAGGTGATTATGCTATCTGACAGCTGTGGAGGTCAGCAGAAAAATTCTACATTCGTGCGGATGTGCATAGAAGCTGTAAATAACCACCCGAATATTAAGCAAATCGAACATGTTTACTTTTAACCGGGACACAGCCTTATGGAATGCGATTCCATCCATCAAAAAATTTTCAGAACTGCAAAACCGTCAAATTTGTAGTGTTTTACGATAAGGAAACGATGAAGCAAACACGCGCCTCAGCGTGTATAATTGCTCTCTGAGGGAAAGAAATCGACCCAGCTGGGAAAATGATCATAGTTGATCACCTGCAGAGTATATGGACCACTTTGGGACAAAAAGTATGAATATAAAGTGTTCAACTGATTTTTCGTGCTGGGCTAGACTTTCAAATAGCTCCCCTCGAAAGTAGCAAAAAATCAGATACGTTAGTTTGGCGGAGCGAAAAAAGTTACGTTAGTTTGGCATAGTGGGGACGATGTATGCCCATCTATTATAGGACCGATTCAAGCACCAATAACCAATAGCTCGACTACGATCACCAGGTTCTAACCAGGTCATTATTGAAAATATGGGGTTTCCTTATATCTTATTGTTATCACAACCCCCTCCCGACAACTTTTACCAGCTGTTGTATGGTCATGTGCTCAGAAGTCAGCGAGAGATCATGCTCCATCCTCGAGTCACTTGAGAGTCGAGCTCCCATCGTAGCTCGCCAGTTCTTAAGCTCTACAGGTAGTTACACTTTCCCTCTCACTCTCGCAAGTCATTTCCGTCTGCGCACGCCTAAACGAGTTCCCTTACTTTCCCGCACGAACGGCAATACCTAGTTACTCTTCCCTTGTTTTCCGCACGAACGGCAATACCTAGTTACTCTATCGACCGCCACAGGACCAGGCACTGTGTGGAATTAGTGACGTTTAGGGGCCAGAGGAATTCAGAAATGGATCGATCAATTAAGGAAATTATCTTCAATATGTCAAACTGCAGAAGAAGAAGAAGAAGAAAAGAAAAAAAACATGTTCCATGGCAAAAGCGTCTAGCCGCCAGTGGTTTGTGTTCATGACGGTACGTTTATTGTCGAATGAAATCTGGGGGACACCCCCAGACCACCGGGTTATAACAGTTTAGATCAAGGATCAAAGCAAGGAAACATGGAACATGTTTTTCGAATAGGTACATGATAACAGAGGATATCTCCATATCCTCTGTTATCATGTACCTATTCGAAAAACATGTTCCATGGAGATATGTACAAAAACGTCTGCCAATTCAAGTAGGCACTATAGCTTCCGTACTTGAATCACATGAACGTATAGACTAGTTGGGTAGGTTCGTTATGATACGGAACCACCTGCGATCCAACCCGCGTGTACCCTCAAAATTTCATCTCTCTACGACTATTTTTCGCGTAGTTAGAAGGGTTATAAGGAAACGGTCAACATTTCATGTTTGCAGATGCACAGAGGGAAATTACAGTAAGATTCCAATGAAGTTCATAATGGAACCATCAAAGTATTATAGGTACTGATCGACCCTCTAAATGTGAACTTATTTCAACGATAATTAAGGTAGTTATTGGCACTTCAAGTATTTCACGTTTGCGCATGCGCAGACTAAACGATTTTCATGATTTTGAAACGGGACCATCTGCGACCCAACCCGCGTATTCCCTCAGAATTTCAGCTCTCTGCGACTATTTATCGCGTAGTTAGAAGCGTAACAAGGAAATGGTCAACATTTCATGTTCACGCATGCGTAGATCAATATTATGATTCCAATGAAATTAATTTGGAACTACCAAAGTATTATTCCTGACCGACCCTCCAAGTTTGAACTCATTTCAACGATATTTAGGGTACTTATGGGTGTTCCAATTATTTCACGTTTGCGCATGCGCAGACGAAAGTTACGGTACTTTTTCAATGATTTTGGTACGGGACCATCTGTGAGTTTTCGGCGGAGTGGGGTCTGGCCGTGCTCTCATCGGCGAAGGTGTGGAAGGAGCTGTGGTGAGTTGGGTGGTAGGAGTGGGGTGGAGGGAAAACTGTGCGGGCGACGGGGAGGGGGCCGAGTGTTTACGCGGACGCGGACTGGACGCTCTCCAGCTCGGTTTACTCCCATAAAAACATGTTCCATGTTAAAACGCTGCAAATCCCTGCACAACGGTTTATTATTTTGTACAGAATACCCTTCTGTTACAGAACACATCTCTCTGTACAGATAAACCGTCTAAATAATATGTACTAATCTATACATATTATGTAGATCGCAGAACCTCCGTAGGTTAGTACCTAACCCCGTACTCGTTACTAGGTACCTACCTAAATCACGAGTTAAATGTTGCTAAAAAAATTCTGCCGATGACAAACAGTACCTAAAATGGCAAAAAGAAACGCACATAATGAAGTGCTGAAGGGAAATTGTTGATGAGGAGTGAAAAAAGTTGCAAACGTACCTACCAACAAACTCCAGCCCCTTCCTACGTAGATGGTATAATGAACCGTTGTGTAATAATTTACCGTTGAGTCATGATTCACCATTGTGTAACCCCCCAATAATTCACCCATCAATAATACTTCAACGTTTGTTCAAGTTTCACTACCTATCAACAAACTCCAAAAGAGCCATCTTTTTCAAATGAAATAATATCACAGAACAACCAACTCGACTTCCAACTCCGTGATTATAATCAGATGATCCCTAGCAATGATTTTATCTCGGGCCAATTCCCGATTTTTAGCGCGTCCCTGGTGACGAGATTTGGGCTGCCTGTCGGTGCAAACTTCGGGGCCTTACTGTGAACGAACGGCTGGACGTAAGATGCTCCGGGTGGTCTTAAAAAACTCGTATGTTCATGAACTATTCAAAACCGTAAAAAGATTCACGTAAAAAAAGGTATAGGCGTTCTGAAAATGTCAACCCCTATTTTGAACCCCTCAGAGATGACTGACAGTAACGTCGAGCTTCGAGGACCAACTAGACCCCAAACGGAACCTATAATCCGAATTTCATCAATTTTGTTTCATGGTAACTAAGAAAAGTGGACAGTACGGCGTACGGTGGACAGACAGAAATATTTTCATTGCATTTTCGGATTCTACATACATACCTTGAAACGTAAATCATCCAATTTTGAGGGGGTTAGAATTTTTTTTTTTTTCATGCTCGATTCCAATGGTTCATTATTGAAAATAATAAACCAAAATCCGATGGTGAATAACCCCCTAAAAAGTAGAGTAGTAACTGCGCACGTGGGAACCATATCCACGTTGGAACCGATTCACACCAATCACACGAACCGAAAGCACCAGTTCGCTCGGTAGTTGCGGTCTTTCTCTCAAAAATAATGACTGAATTCCGTATAAATCGTAGCCACTGCTGATGCGTAAGCCTTAGACCCAATATCATCAACACAATTTCCCCTACGTTTCGCTTTTACCTTACCACGGTGGCTTTGTGTGTGTTTGTGATCTATCCGATCACTTTATCGTTACGAGAAAGGTACTGTGTGCAGAGGTTTCTTTTCTGGTCTGGCATATTAATTTTATGTCGTTATCCCCACAATTTTTGCCGTGAATCCTTTCCTGAGGGGCTGATGAATCACATCCCATAAAAACTTTTCAAAACGCATCGACGCGACGCAATGCATTGGAAATTAGGGATGTGGCGTTCAGCACTGAACGGATCTTTCAATTGAACGTATGCGAACCGAACGGATGACCATAGAGTTGACGTTCTCACCGATCGGGCACTCCATTTTCACAACTCCTGCGTTCACCCTTCAACTTGGTATGTTCCAACAAAAATGTTTCGAATGAAGTGCGGTGTGGTTTCATTTTAACGTTGTGTATGGAGGAGCCACGCAAAAATACCGATATTGTGGAGTTGAAATTAGGATTAAAACTGAGAATACTTGTGTAACATTATGTAGGTAGGGAAGTATGTAGTAATTTTCCAAAGCACAGGTAATGATATTGATATCTTATATAGGTAGGTAGGTATTTCGAAATGTTTCGTCTAGTTTTTCGTTCTAGTCTCAGAGCAGACTCTGAACTATATAACATGTTGTGTTAACTACTAAAACGGTCGCAAACTGAAAATGTATATTGAGCTAAGTATGTGTAGGTTGCGACGGTGCCTCTTGGTTTTCTAGTGGAAGCTATGGATACCGCTCGCAAAATTAAATTTTATGAAATTATAAAATATGGAAAATAAAACCCAGCTCTCCAAACACTATAGTATGTATTTATTTAAAAGAACTAAATAACTGAAAAGGACTTCGAAAGATTAAGGAGGAAATGGCCCGGAAAATTAACTGAAGAAAATAATAATGAATTTACCATGCTCGTCGTTTTAAGAGAAGGGTGGCAGATGCGATGGGCAGGCGTTTGCTTTGCTAGGTAGTGAGTGGTCAGCGGGGGCCCCACGAGCGTACTGATTCGCCGTGGAGGCGCCCTCGGGCTCAGCGGTCCCGAGATTGTTGATGTGCCCCCTGAATGTTTATGGTAAGGCCTATCCCTATAATAGGTCTGACCATCGCATCACCCCCCCTCGTAGTATGGCATCGTAGTGCCGCTATTAAAAAGGAAATCATATTCCTATTGGGTCTCCTATTGTGAAGGTCGAATGGGGGTACATTGCCTGTCCTAGTCATGTTACAGTAAAGGTAATACATTCCTCATACATGGTTTTTGAAATCTCAATGATTGTCCCAATTGTTGTTTGCAATCTTCTTGGGCATGGTTGGGATGGGTCCCGGTAGCGTCGTGGTCCGTGGTGGGCTGTTTCTGCAGGTGTTCTGGTTCTGCTGCAGTTGGTGGCCCCGAATGGTGAGGGGGGATGGATGAACTGTAGGGTTGCGTTGCGGCTGCGGCGCGGGGTTGCCACTTGTGGGCGTGGGTTGCGACGTCGGAGATAGGTCGATCTGTTAGACTCCCCTTTCGCCCGATCGTCCTTTGCGGTTTTATCGTTGTCGTCACCTGTGGATGGCGGTGTTGTGTAGTCGTCGGTGGGGTTGGTGATGGAGATGAGCGGATTTTGCGTGGCTCCCGGCCGCTGTGGAGTCCCCTAAGTAGGTCTCTCCGGTAAATCACGAGTCAACTGCCCAGCCCTCATGTGGCCTGCCTTCCTGTGAGCCATGTGGGGTTTGTAGTTGGCCCCATCTGTGACAGGACTGCCCACTGCAAGTGTTCTGCGTTGGAGGTAAGGAGGTATAGTGCCTCTTTGGACTATATCGGTGTAGACGTGATTGGCGGGAGACTCCACATTGATTGACGTACATAATCGATACGTACAGAATCGATGTTATCGCCCCATGCTGGCGTCGGCGTTGTAGGGTTGAATTCATCATATTTCCCCCGATAATCCCGTGCCATTTCCGTCAACTGTTTCTCCCCCTTTTTTTTTAATTGTCTTGAAATCGTATTTTAGTGAGGATTTGTTTGGAGAACTGTTTTTCTTACAGATTTCTTCTCGACGTTATAGTTGTTATTTCCTGCGAGGTTGAACATATTTTTTTATTTGTGAGATATGAGCTGTTTTTACATCGTCTTGGTTTGAATCGTACTTTGACTGTTGTTGTCTTCTCTATTTCCATTGAAGGACGAACTGTGTTGGAATTTCTGAAAACTGTTGTTGGGAAATTTTCGTTCGTAGAAGTTTTTTAGATCAGAAAGGTCTTCTTGGGATTTCTTGTGTGTTTCCCTGTTATTCCTCTCTAGTTTTTCCACTTCGTTAATTAATTTATCCAAGTCTTCTAGAGTGGTCGGTATAGCTTGGGAATGAAAAAAGGATCGAGTTCGAGTACTAACTCCATCGATGACACACTGAATTAATTCGGCCGGCGTGTGGGTTTTCAAAATGAGACCGAATTTCATGATACTATCTACGTAGTCACGGAAACTTTCGTCTTGATTCTGAGGTCGCAATATATAGGTAATCCACCGTGTATTGCAATTTAATTCTCGGATTTGAGAATTCGGACAGAATTTTTTGCGATACGACATCAAACGTCAAGTTTGCATGACCGTCCGTAATAAAACGTTTTAGATGTTTACTTTCTCGTGTAGCGGCGATCCGTTTGACAATGTCAGGGAAATATTCTTCTGCCGTCAACTGGACATCGTACAGGTCCTCTAGAAAGTTTATTATCGATTCTGGATTATCAGTCCTGAATGCAGGCATCTTGGCAATCAGAGGCTCAAGATAATTAGGTATCTTGCTTGGAAGACCGAGGTTCAATACTGTCTTCGTTTCAACGCGCTCGCTGGATGAACCCCCGGGAATAGCGCCGGAAGGGTCATCGTCTGCGGCGAGAGAAACGATTGTTTTGGCTAGAATGGCATCAAACTTTGCGCTCAACTGTTGTATTTGAGTATTTGAGTTCTGAACCGTGGCCTTTACCTGCTCAATACCTGATAAACCACCATCGACTTTCCCTTCCAGATACGTAAACTTCTCCTCATTCGATTTAATCACTTGTTCTAGTTTTTGTTTCAAAAGAGCGATTTCTGTCCGAAATGTGTAGACATCCTTGAGATAGGAACAGCAGGGACCCACCCAGGCAGCTTTGCGTTCGCTACCCATTTTTCCCCAATTGACTTCCGACACTTTCGTGCATGCAACATGGGACTTCTTTTTGCAAATAGCACATTCAGCAGCTATCGCCGCTGATTCTAACGTCTTAAGACACACCACGCAATCCATGATGGCCTAGAGTGAAAAGTTGCCACAATAATACCTATTACGGAATTCGGGCCCAAGTAGGTGTTCTAAGTGTACCTAATTGAAAAAATAACTCCCGCTATGCGAAAATCAATCGAAATAATACTGCAATCTGCAATGGACTCAGCAGCTCTGCTACCAATTTGCGACGGTGCCTCTTGGTTTTCTAGTGGAAGCTATTGATACCGCTCGCAAAATTAAATTTTAAATGTGAAATTATGAAATATGGAAAATAAAACCCAGCTCTCCAAACACTATAGTATGTATTTATTTAAAAGAACTAAATAACTGAAAAGGACTTCGAAAGATTAAGGAGGAAATGGCCCGGAAAATTAACTGAAGAAAATAATAATGAATTTACCTTGCTCGTCGTTTTAAGAGAAGGGTGGCAGATGCGATGGGCAGGCGTTTGCTTTGCTAGGTAGTGAGTGGTCAGCAGGGGCCCCACGAGCGTACTGATTCGCCGTGGAGGCGGCCTCGGGCTCAGCGGTCCCGAGATTGTTGATGTGCCCCCTGAATGTTTATGGTAAGGCCTATCCCTATAGGTCTGACCATCGCAATGTATAACTGTTTTATTGTATCTAACCTATTAAACACCGTTTTCGTGATTTTTCAGCGCGAAATAATTAGAGGAACTCAGTTGAACTGGCGGACGTATCCCAAAGGACGCATCCCAGAAGTGAGTGAATAGTGGGAGTTAACTCCTGGAACTGAACATCCCTATTGCGAATCCTTGTGGGCAAGGCTTTAGGACTCTGGATTACTTGTTGAACAGCTGGTACTTCCAGAGCTCGCTATGTTCCCACTGGAGGTACCACGTATGAAAATGCGCTACGTAAAGGGGCACTCGAGGAATTCGATGCAGCCTTGCCCATCATTATTTTACACTAATAGTCGATCATCTTGCAATTCTCACTACAATATGAATACGGTGGTTGTCCTTTAGTTTTCACTCATTATGAGACGTCATACCCTCCACCAAGTCAGCTTCCCGTAGTCATCGTCTCCGTACTTAATCAAACCACTCCACACCGATGGTATCTAGGTAGGTTCCTAATTATTTAGTGAAGAAGATAGAAGAAGGGCTGCTCAAATATTAAGGGAGCGGTCGTCATCCGCGCTTAACCCAGTTTTCCGGCCTTCCGCGGAAAATCCGCTGCAAACAATCCAATTACGTCGAGAGGATTGAAGAAGAAGCGTTTCCAGTTCAGAATTACTGGAATTTATTGGTCATTTAAGGGGTTTACGACTCATCAGCACTAATGGAATAATAAGCGCACTCGTTACTTATCAGGAGGCTAGTGGGTTTTACGCGTGGGACCTAATACGAAAAGTATTCCATCCCGTTTTTTCGTTCGAGTCGAAGCCACCTGAATAACTTGGTGCTTTAAGAAATTTTTATTGATTAATTTGATGGAGCTGAGTAAGTCGGCTTGAAAACTTCACTGTCCAAATAAGTAGATAAAATAACGACGGCTACTAAATTAATCTACTTAACTACTACTTACTAATCTACTGACTACTTATATATAATTCTGTGCCATCAGGGTAAAGGGGGTCAAGTGTAAATTTGATTTGAAAATGAGATTTTAACATGGGTAGATACCATTTGTTTCTCTCTACAGAAGGGTACAGGGCGCTATGAGCGAATCAATTTTATTCGGGAGTTATTCTTTTGGGCGTTTGGAGTTATCTGCGCAAATTCCATAATGTCAAGAGTGTAAAAGGAATCATGTGCACATGACTCCTTTGACACTAAAAATTAGGCGTAGTACCAGTGGGAAAAAGGGGCTAAGTGGATTCACTTCTGCAGATGACCCCTTTTTCGCAATGTTCTGTTGTGGAAAAGGGATCATGAATGAAAGTGGAGACGTCAATAAATTCAACTCCAGTAGGTAGGTGCCTTCACTCTTATTTTTTGTTCGTCAAAACGAATCCAGCTGATCAAATAAACGGCTATAAGCTGTGTACATCTGATACGAATAACTTCATTCAGGTGTATCATAGATTGTGGTTTTCCTGTCGTGATTTGTTGTGAAATCCAGCAGCTTTCTCTGTGAATTTCTCGACGAAGGTGATGTCGAATCGGACTTATAAAATGTTGCGAATGGTTGGAGTGGACTTTCTCCCAGGAGGTGCCCCTCCAGAAGAAAATTTTGCTGACTTGTCTGAGGTTAGGGTAAGTTCCAGTTCTCCCCTCTCCATTCCCGAAGAAATGTTATTTTTAAATGAACTTGCTGATTCATTGGAGTATGACGAACATCATCCGCATAACAATAACGGAATGCAATCAAGCCGTGATGAGGGAAGCCCGTTGACGAGGAGGGAAATTGAAATTGAACAAGTTGGTAACGGTTTTGGTCCAGGAGTACCTAGCACCTCATCTTGCGTACCACGATCACGGGTTCTACCTGACGATGATGTCACTGTTGCTATGGAGTCCAACGATCTAATAAGTTCAAGTTCTGAGGAAGATAGTCCTATCATTCGTCAGAGAAAAAGAGGGCTTGTTGCCCCATTGGTTTCTTCATCAAGTGAAGCTGAAAATGAGGATAATGATTCAGAAATTTTGGAAAATGAAGAACCGCCCCTGACGAAGAGTGGTACAATCAGAAAACGTGGGTTGAAAGGGGTGGGCAGAAAAATTCGGACTCAACGCAAAAAACTACGGAATTGTGGAAAACAATACCTCACAAAGAAAGGGAAGATAATACCCAAGAGGCAGACCCGTAAGTTGGGCGTGTGCAACAACGTATGCTCTCTGTTGGTTGCTGACTGTGTACGCAAAAACTTGTTTACAGAATACTGGGGCATGGGAGATTACAACAGACGACTGCCTTATATCAGCCTCCTTGAATTCTCTGAACCGATGAGAAGAACAGGGGCTAATCAATCAAAGGGAAATACTTGGCCCCTCACCATACAAGAACATCGTTGTATGAAGCTTACAAAGAGGAATCAGAATCGAAAGGGGATAAAACCGCTTCCTATCGTGTTTTCTGCGGAGAGTTTCACACCCTGAAACTCAGCATTAAAAAACCTAAAGTTGACACCTGCGCAACATGTGACAGGCTCACAATGCAATTAAACATTTCATCTGACGACGAGAAAGCTGCGCTTACTGAGACATTGGAAAATAATTAGCGAATAGCGAATGAAGCTTACTTGAGCAAGGCCAACGACAAAAAGCAGTCAAAACGTGATCCTACGACAAAAACCATAACATTTGACCTCCAGCAATGCCTCCCCACCCCCTCATTAAAAAATTCCATCTCCTTCTACAAACGTTGCTTGTGGACCTATAACCGTACTGTTTACGACTGTGACGATGGGCAAACCTACTGTTATTTGTGGCATGAGGCTATGGCTGGCCGGGGAGCTAATGAAGTAGCATCATGCTTGTCTGAACATTTCTCCAAAATGGTACCGCGAGAAGTCCAATGCTTGACAATGTACTCGGATTTCTGCCCAGGTCAAAACAAGAATAGTCACGTTGCAGCGATGTGCTGGGTAGCATTGCAGCAAACTCCATCACTGCACCAAATTGAACAAAAATTCCTAATACGTGGTCATACCCACATGGAATGTGACACGTCGCACAGTCTCATTGAACGGAAAAAGAAGAATTACAAAACGCCGATTGAACATCCACGCGACTGGGCTCTGCTCATCAGGAATACTGGTAAAATGAAACCATTCATTGTCACTGAGATGGATCGGACTATCAATAACAACAAGGAACCTTTCCACTGGAAACAAGTGAGATGGTTACGTTTCCATCGAGATCAGCCTGGTTTATTGCTCTACAAAACGACCCTGGATGAAACTGAAGAATTTAAGTCCATCAGCTTCTTAAGAAAGGGAAGACGTGCAGAGCTGACTGTGCCCCTCAAGTACAGTACCAGGAATCCCATATCTACCGAAAAGAAGAAGGATTTGGTAGACCTGCTGCCATTTGTATCCCCAGCTTACCACCAATTTTATCGCAAACTTCCAACGTCCAACTCGGCTGCCAATACGCTTGATGATACGACTGAAGACGAGGAAGATTGAGAAGATTGTTTTGCCTCACATCACATTCTTCATTCTTACTACTACCTATACTAGGTACTTTTTATAAATTCCTGACAGTTCATAATAATAAAGTTTTTTTCGTACACCGTGTGTTCTTGCGCTTGTAGAATAACTTACTCAATTATTATTAGGTAGGCAGGTACTCTTTAGTCTTTCAGATCTGAAGTTTTTTCAATTTATGATAAGGCATTATCGTCGGAAAAATGACAAAGGGTTTCAGAAAATTGCTAGACGCTTTTTCTGGGGTTGGATTTGGAGCTATCTCAAAAAATAAGTTTTTTTGCAGGTACCTAAACATTTTCTAATGGGCATACAAGACGTATTTTCCGTTAGTTAATAGGGGTCAACTGCTCCCGCTATACCAACTCAGAGTGAAAAGGGAGCCATGTGCAACCATATCCGACAAAAGTTATAATTACGTCTATAGTAACGAATAAAAACACATGAAACTTCTGCAGCTGATTCCCCACCTACTGGAAAAGAGGATCCCCGTAAAAAATAAATTTGCAATCAAAATGTCGATTTGTGGCACTGAGGCAAACTTTGAAATTCGATTTACCAAAAATCACATGTTTGTAAGTTGACCCCCTTTACCCTGCTGACACAGAATTATATAACCTAAACTTAAAACTGTATACAGCTTTCACGTAATAGTTACGATGCACCACTGACGACTTGGGGAAAACGTGAGCGATAAAAAAAATGAAAGTATCGATGTTCTTGGTTTATTTCAATAATGAAACTTTGAAAGCGAGCAAAAGAAAAACTGTTACCCTCTGAAACATTTATGCTTATTTTCCAAGAGACGAAGAAAAACGAATGGAAAAATCTCCGTCCGCCCGCCGTGGCCCTGTTTTTCTGAATAACATACTATATGTATAAGCAGCCGAACGACCCTTGCGATGCACAGCATACTTTCAGACTGAATTTTGAGCTTTTCAGATAACAAGCCGAAATTGCTAGATGCCACAAAACTGTGATAAAACCCAATTAAACATAGTAAAACTTCGTTAAAATCATTGGGTACCTATTTGTTTTGGTTCACTTCATTCACGAAACTACCTTTATCACCAATGTGGAATAAAAACAAAATAAATAAACCTTTAGCTTACCACTAATTTATTAAGTACAATTATTGTACTTAATGTACTTAAGTACAATTATTGTACGTATTAGTGGTAAGCTAAAGTTTATTTATTTTGGGTTTATTCCACATTGCAAGATTGCTGACCACATAAGGCATAAAACGAAATTCGATGAATTGATTACCTTTACCAGCCCCATGGGGAACTTGCTACTCCTTTAGGCGGGAGATTGCCCAGAAGTTGCAATATAATGGTAGGCACAGCCATGTTACCTGATTAGCGATAACGTCCAAAAACCGATCGTCCCTGAACAATCCGACGTTGAGGTGAAAAATGGGAAATTCGATCAATGCAACTTCCTTACCTTACAATTAAAAATAAACCAAAATCATGCTGTTCCCCCACACCCTCTCCAACGGAACCCGTTGGTTACGATATTTTAATATAGATTAGATAGGCACAGTAAGTGTGACGCGAAGGACCAAACCCCGAAGTGTACAATCCTTGATGGGTTTTTATCACAAAGTTGGTGAATTTACATTTCCACTCCATCAGCGGATGTTATCAGTATGACAAAAAATTAATAGTACCTATCCTGCGCAACGCAAGGATTTTTCCTGCGTGATCAAATATGACAATAACAACCGCAATTTTTCAAGGATTCTTTCATGCAATGCGGCATCACTTATCTTCAAATCCGCTCTCCTTTACCTATTTTCGCTGTATTGCAAATAGGTCGGCCTGGCCTGTTCGTCTCTGAAAAATGCTTCGCGATAAAAACATCTGGGACCATGGGAGCTTATCTAAACGTTCCCAGTAATGCAGATAGTAGCGCGTAAAACACCCCGGATTAAAACTAAAGTGCAGTAACGAGGTGATAAAATTTTACTGCAACACAGTAAGTAGAGCTGAAAGCTGTGTTTACCGACTTATTTGTATCCTTCACTTCACAACATTTTGTATTCATTGAACCATGATATCTCAGATTAGTTCTTGTACTTACTACGAGCATGCGCATCTAAACATTCACCCATATTTTACATAAATATCATCTAGCATTCGATTGAAGTCACAGAAGGAGAGACAAAACATCTATCAAATCATTTTATTGTTCTAACCGTTCGCTCTCACAGAAACGGTTTTATCCAAACAACCTGCATTCTTCCTTCTGGTGCTGTGCTTAGGGCCTATCCACACTAGGGGATCGCGTATGCGATTCTCACGTGCAAAATGCTGCAAATTATTACTCAAAGGTTTATTATTTACCTGTATAGATGCCCCTTCTGCGTATATAGATCACTGCTTTCTGTGGTCAATACCTACCCTCGAGCTCCTCTGTGGGGGGGTCTCCGGCGTTGATTTTTTGTACCTAGGACCCCGAGTAGGTACTAAGTAGGTAGTGAGTAGGTAGCTACTGAGAAATATTTACGTACCTACTGGGAAATGATGCTTACTTCAACAATGCAACAAGATGTGATATACCCCAAAAAACGTCCCTGCTCTAAAAATTTACCCGCCAACAAACCTCCTCAGCCGCAAAAAGCCGGATGATTGATATTCATTTTGCCCGCCAAAATACATACTTGGTACTTCGCATCTCGCTCCAGATGTGCACATAGAAACCGGATCCTACCCCCTTCAGTTGGATATATCATGTGTATAATCCGCAGTTAAAAATGATAAACGATTTCGACCTTCACGAGGCCCTCTTGCCTAGTTGGTGCCAAAATTTAGCTAACGGTCGTCGGCAAAGACGATTCGACGTCACTACTTGATAGACACCAAATCCCTAGCAACTTAAACGATCTGATTATCCCAAATTGGATCACATTCATATGTTATATTTTGTTGATTATTTTATAATATTTGTTCATTTTACAAAAGTACCAATAACAAAATCCAAAATAACCATCATTTTTCAAATCACGAAATAAAACCAACGAACAACCAACTCGATTTCATACAGCTATGCGTTATTGTAATCAAATTTACCCAGCGATGATATACGGGCTGAATGGATACCTATCATTCACTCTCATGTTAACGAAGCCAACATTTAGGGCCTTACCGTGAACGAACGGATGGACGAACAATGCTCCGGGTGGTCTCAAGAAATCCTCAAGTTCGCAAACAATTTAAAAACGTCAAAAAGTGTCTGTTGAAGTTTTCTAGCAACAGCGTTCTGTAAATTTCAATCGATATTTTTCTCTGACGCACAGATTCGCGGAGCAACTGGCTCCAAATGGGACCTGAAACCATCCTGGTTGACGGCAACTAAGAAAAACCTGCGATGTACGACGGACGGTGGACGGACCATTTGTTCTATGCCGTTTTCGTATTCTGCATATCTTTAAACAGAAACCATCGAATTTTGAAGGGGAGTTGACAATTGGTTCATCATGCCTGCTTCCAAAGTTGCATTAGGTATTGAAAATAATAAACCAAAATGATGGAAGACAACAGAGGAAGTTATCGCTTGCCATGTACGAGTGATTCAACTAGTTTAGCAGAATACATTGGATCATATATTTAGGTCGGCATATCCGATGACTCGCTTAAATTGTTGTAAAGTTGTAAAGCTTCAATGAAGCGCCACTGGATGATGGTGTCCCGAAGTGGGATTCCCCCATCCAACTATGGAGTCTCTTCAGGGAGGAATTGCAAATAATGCAGTGAAGTGGCCATAGGAAGTGGGACCCCTCGGACTGACTCTAATTAGAAGCCCTCGCGGTCTCCCAATGGCCTCCTCTCCCGTGGCCAGTGGCCCTGGCAAAGGATATTGGACAGCTCCCTCTCCGTCTTCGGGCTCCCCAATAAGTTTACACTTCCTCTTCAATCAACGACCGAGCACGATCGCGCCCCGTTTCTGCCAACTTGGCGAGGCGGTTCCGGATATTTCGCGGGCTGATGAGGTTCTGATTAGGACGCCTACCGACCCGTGCGCTCGGCATTGATGAAATACATTCAGCTCAAATAAAACTAAGGCCACGCTGCTGGGGAACCCAGTGTGATAGCTACTGTATTTGGTTCATCATTTTCAATAATAAACCTTCGGCATATATCATGAAAACCATTTTGCTAACCCCCCTCTCAAAATTTGATAGTTTGTGTCTCAAGGAACGTATGTATTTGCTATTTAAAACGAAGCTGAATCAAAACAATTGTCCCATCAGGAAATTGTCTTTCCTGTAAACAGGGTGTTCTGTACCAAATGAAAGAAATGACCAATATCTTGCAGCAAAAAAGCAGGCAAATTAGGACACAACGGATAATCCCCGATATATTCCTTTCTTCCTAGATCAGCGTTTTCTCTAGCTGAACACGGAAAGAGACTGAGAAATACTTTTTTATGTGAATATATCCATATTGGTATTATATTTATTTAATAAAACATTTAAAAATTTGCTCAATATGTTTACTCGTATAAATAATGAGCACTGACACTGGAGGGGTCAAAAAACGTTTACGGAATAAGAATGTACGTAGATCCGATTATATAATACAAAAATACCTACGTACGAGTTACATAATATGTAGGCACAACTAAGCAAAACCCTCCCAACATGACTCTATATTTACGGTG
This sequence comes from Leptopterna dolabrata, assembly GCA_954871275.1. Lineage (NCBI taxonomy): Eukaryota > Metazoa > Arthropoda > Insecta > Hemiptera > Miridae > Leptopterna > Leptopterna dolabrata. Next base: position 27,809,634 of record OX940975.1, on the reverse strand, counting down.
ACCATATGCACCTACTCCTTTTGGGAGTACAGGTCCTACTTTTTGAGTTTGGGACCTCCCATATTTTTAAGCTCATCAAAAGGAAGATAACTTTTGGTTAATTATTCTCCATCAGAATCGAGCTGAAAAGAAAATGGTTTACGTTTCAAGGTACGTAGAAACCGAAAATGCAATAAAAACACTGCAAATTATTACACAACGGTTTATTATTTAAGTGCATAGATGCCCCTTCTCCGTGGATCACTGTTTAACTGCGGTCAATACCCTCGAGCTCCACCCAGGAAAGCCTAAATGGAGTACTGGAGCCGGCCCGGGAAATAAAGTTTCATACAAATGCGCGGGAATCAATAATGCAATCATTAATTAGTTGTAGTTATTCATGAAGCATAAGGTAAATAATAAACCATTGTGTAATGATTTACATGTATAGATGCCCCTTCGGCGTAGATAGTATAATAAACCGTTGTGCAATAATTTACCGTTGTGTATTAATTTACCAATAATACAAAAGTTCAAGTTGCAAAATTACCTATCAACAAAATCCAACAGAACCATCATTTTGGTTTATCATTTTCAATACCTAATGAACCTTTGGAATCGAGCATGAAAATAAGGTTTAAACCCCCCCACAAATTTGATGATTTATGTTTCAAGGTACGAAGATGCAATGAAAAACGCTGCAAATCCCTGCACAAAGGCTTATTATTTTGTACAGAATACCCTTCTGTTACAGATCACAGCTCTCTGTATAGATTTATATATTATAATGTGTAGGTACTATTCTATACATATTATATGTAGATCGCAGACCCTCGTAGGTTAGTACCTAACCCCTTACTCGTTACTAGGTAACGGGGCCTCACTTATCAAATGAAATAATATCGCAGAACAACCAACTCGGCTTCATACAGCCGTCCTTGACTATAATCAGGTGCTCCCTAGTGATGATATCCGGGCCGGATTTATACCGTCTGATTCACGATCGTGTTGACGAAGCTTTCTGGTGATCTACGCAGTGCTATACAGGTAAATAATAAACCTTTATGTAAAAATTTGCAGCGTTTTTTGAATTGATACTCCCAAGGTCCTAATTTCATGAGTTGTAGACCAAACCCATATATTTTTGATGGAATTTGTCAACATTGAAGTAGGTAACATCGAGATCGATATGTAAACAGATCTTTTCCACTCCATTATTGTAGAAGAGTGAAGGGGAAGGAGAAGCAGAACTTCTTTTTATCACGGTGGTAGGACCTAATCATCTGGCAATGTGCAAGGAGGGTTTTTGTTCCTTTCTAAATTTCTTTGAACGATGTCATATTTTACAAGCCACGGTTTGTTTCTGACTGCATAGTTTTGTGTCTAAAATGAAGTGTTTTCGCAGGAATCTTGTTACCACCTACCTTGCTGTGAGAGTTAATTTATATTATTCAGTTTTAATCGTTTCTATTTTGAACATTTATTTTATAAGATTAAATATAATTAAATATGCTGATTAAATATGCTGGTTGAACAAATTTGTGTTACATTTCTTAGAAGGTCCTCCTTTTTTGTTTCATAATTATGGTCATCGTAACTATATGATCTGATCCTTTGCGTCGATGAAAAATTGCCTTAATACGTTAATATGTCAATGAATTTCGCAATAAATAGTTCACTTGTTCTCCCATGATTACCACGGCTCATAGGGACAGAATGTTCGGTAAGACAGAGAAACCGTGAGTATTATACCACGGATTAAGTGTTATATATGAATTTTGAGGTCAAGAATAATGCCTTGAAAAGTTGGGAATAACTTTTCAAATGGCGCAATATCCATTTGTGTGTCATATTCTACAGGGTATACTTCAGGATGAATAAACTTGTTCCAGGATCGAGACACCGAACAAAGGATCGATGTAAGATCTTTATCAAAGGATAGCTGATGCTAATGGTCCGTAATGATTTCATTTCTCGAAACACCAAGCTCACAAGCACGACCTCTGCAGACTCGAGCACGAATTTCGTGGAGTTCATGACGTCACCCGAGATCCCCTAGGTTGGCGTAATAGCACAGCTGATATCAAAAGATGGCCAACCTTGGAGGTGCTGTGGCTGCTCTGATTTTTATAGGCTTTGCACAAAAGGGTATAAAATTAAGTTATTACTTAGTTCATTATTTGTAATCCAAATCAACTTGAGTAGCCTCGAAGACTATGATTAATAATCGTTAAATACGTAGATTAGAAGGGAAGGCATACAAACGTTTAGTCAGGCTCAAAGTTTATTAACAGGTAATCATGAAGCTAAACGCGTACAATCCCTGTCACCACGTTCCCTGGTGACGTCAACTGGAACCTTGGACATGAAATTTGGGGACACAGAGCTTTTGCACGACCATCCCTTCGTTCACAATAAAACAGTTCGGTAGGTATCTCTGAAGAAAAATTTTCTGTAACTAGAATGAACGAGTGGATCGAAACTTCCTACCATTAGACACTCACCAGTGATCCATTTTCCAACTACCCTCTCATTTGTCTACATTTGGTCAGAGACTTGTTACCATCACCTTAATATTTAGCTTTCTACCTTGAACACTGTGGGCCTTTGGATACTGCGAACACAACAGTGATCCAGACAGAAGAGTCATGTACATATTAAATCTTTTGAAGGGTAGCCTAAATGTATGCATATCCCTTCTTCAATACCGGTTGATCTTATGGAAATCTTCAAGTTAGACTGGTAGATGACAGAAAAAGAACAATGAATTATCTTTCTTTATTTTTGGTTCGGAAATTAATGTGATCAGGATAGTGAACTGTGTTTACTAATGCTTCAACCTGACAATTTCATCCAGCACTACCTACCCTTCCGAATGTGCATGAAGTATCTAACACAAACCCAGGTTGAATTCATCCATCTTTGAGGAGCGACATTACTTCAGTACATCCCACTTTGCACTGCGCAGAACCGTTCGCTCAGCTGAAAGATTTATATTTCCACAGAGAGATGTCGACTGTTGAATACGATGCCATTTATTATCACTCGAAGGTGTACTAACAAAGTGAAACGTCTTTTAAGAGCTCAAGAATTCTTGTTTCCATAATTCTTCCTCACTTCTTGGGAAACGGGTAGTGACAGCAGCGGGGGAAGGGGGGGGGGGGGGGTTGGAAAATTTATTATCGCCGCCTAGCAAATATTTTTTCCTTTTTTTCTTCTTTTATTGCTCGAGTCAGGAGAGATGGAATGAATCCCCCTCCCCCCAACCACAATCACCAGTCCTCTTTCACCACTCAGCTCAGCTCCATCGACCGCGAGAATCGCTACTCGCCCCTTTAGTAACCAACAGGTTCTGTTGTTTTGTGTTTTCACGCAAATATTACGATAATATCCGCAATACTTCCTTCAAATATTCTAAGAAAAGCAGGAAGGATAATCTGTCGACTTCATAACCGCATCCCAAAACACATAGGTGTGGACTCTTGAGGAATTGTGGATTATTCATTAATGGAGACGTACAGCTCGAATGCCGAGTAAAACAGTCACATTCGAATATGTTTAGAGTGGGGAATCCTTGCTTACTACGAGTATCTCAGGACGCTTATACCAACACTTTTGCATATTCCACCTTGCCGCGGACTCAATGCTACGGCACATCCCAGGACACTAAACAACTATTGAAAAGTAGCTCAACCTTTCAGGTGAACATCAAATAAAAAAAGCTGCAAATCCCTGCACAAAGGTTTATTATTTTGTACAGAATACCCTTCTGTTACAGATTACAGCTCTCTGTATAGATAACCCATCTATATAATTTATAATATGTACTATTCTATACATATTATGTAGATCGCATACCCTCCGAAGGTTAGTACCTAACCGCGCACTCGTTACTAGGTACATACCTTAATCACGAGTTATATGTTGCTAAAATAATTCTGTCTATGACAAACAGGAACTAAAATGGCAAAACGAAACTCAAAGAAGTTCTGAAGGAAAATTGTTGATGTGGAGTGAAATAGACACCCCTTCTGCGTAGATCACTGTTTTCTGTGGTCAATACCTATAATGAACCGTTGTGTAATAACTTGTCCATCAATATACTTCAACGGCTGTTCAAGTTGCAGAAGTACAGTTCACAAAATCCAGCCCCTCCTTGGTAGATAAGCCGTTGAGTAATAATTTACCGTTATGTAATAATTTACCGTTGTGTAATAATTTGCCGTTGTGTAATAATTTACCATTGTGTAATAATTTACCCATCAATAATACTTCAACTTTTGTACAAGTTTCACAAGTAACTACCAACAAAATCCAATAGGTATTTCATCACTTATCAAATGAAATAATATCGCAGAACAACGAACTCGACTTCACGCAGCCATACTTGATTATAATCAGGTGCTCCCTAGCGATGATATCCGGGCCGGAGTAATACCGTTTGACTCAAGATCGTGTTGACGAAGCTTTTCGGTGCACACGAACGGCTAGACGCACAATGCTCCGGGTGGTCTCAAAAAATTGTTTAGCTGAAGACAAATTTAATAACGCAAAGAAACCATACCCTTCTATCGAAAGTTTTCGAGATACGGCGTTCTAAAAATTGCAACCCCTATTCTGAACCCCTTAGAGATGACTGACAGTAACGCCAATCTTCGAGGACCAACTAGACCCCGATCGGAACCTATAACCCGAATTTAATCCATATTGTTTCATGGTAACAAAGAAAAGTAGCCAATACATTTTGGTTTATTATTTTCAATAATGCACCATTGGAATCGAGCAAGAAAAAAAAAAATTCTTACCCCCCCTCAAAATTTGCACCGAGAGAAAAATGTGGCGCACCATGCCCGCTAGGAACACTCGGAATTGATTTCCCGATAGGGAACCTAGCGGGTGTGCCTAATCCCAAGCGGGTAGGGTGAAAATCGTATCGGGTGATGTTAAAAATCTATCGGGAAGACGTAACTCCAATCGGGTACGACATAAATTTCTATCGGGCTGCCATAAAAATCTATCGGGCTGTTAGATTAGCCCCTCCTATCGGGTATGGTTCGGATATTTTTGTATCGGGCATTCGTAAAAACAAGCGGGTTTTGGTAATTCCTAACGGGTATTCGTCAAAATCGTATCGGGTGGCGACTTAACCCTAACGGGCTTTTATAAATGGGAACTACACCCGTTAAGAAATCAATCGGGTCTGTTGGTTGTCTATCGGGTTTCATAACAAATTCCTATCGGGTCCATGAAACCCAAGCGAGCATGCAAATATTCCAAAAAAATACCCGTTAGCGCACTATCGGGTCATCTGAACATTTACGTCTCCCGTTTGATGATCTATCGGGTTTTTTTCAAAATTCCTAGCGGGTGTATGAAAAACGATCTAGCTAGCAAATGTTGAAAAAAATACCCGTTAGCACACTATCGGGTCATCTGAGCATTTACGTCTCCCGTTTGATAACCTATCGGGTTTATGCAAAATTCCTATCGGGTGTATGAAAAACGATCTAGCTAGCAAATGTTGAAAAAAAATACCCGTTAGCACACTATCCGGTCATCTGAGCATTTACGTCTCCCGTTTGATAACCTATCGGGTTTTACGCAAACCTCCTATCGGGTGTACGAAAAACAATCGAGCATGGAAATGTTCAAAAAAATACCTGTTAGCTGACTGTCGGGTCATCTGAGCATTAAGATCTCCCGATTGATAATCTATCGGGTTTATACAAAATTCCTATCGGGTAGAAATAAAATTAATCGAGCTGGGAAATATGCATAAAATACCCGTTAGCGCCTATCGGGTGAAATAATTGTCAAGAGCTCCCCCTTAATAATCTATCGGGTTACATCACACATCGCTATCGGGCCTATGAAAGCCAATCGAGCAGGGAAATAGTGAACAAAAATACCCGTTAGTCTTCCTATCGGGTGATGTTTGTTGCTAACAACACCCGATTGAAGATCTACCATTTCCATTGAGTGATCCCTATCGGGTAGAGAAAAATCGATCGAGCTGAGAAATATTCATAAAATACCCGTTAGCCACCAATCGGGTGATATAATTGTTAACAGCTCCCGCTTAATAATCAACCGGGTTGCATCGACCAACATCTATCGGGTTGAACAATGCAATCGAGCAGGGAAATGCCGAACAAAATACCCGTTAGTAGCTCTATCGGGTGGATGTAATTGATAACAACACCCGAGTGAACATCTATCGGGTTGCACAGACGAGTCTCTATCGGGTTTTGGAAAATCAATGGAGCAGGAAAATATTGAAAAAATACCCGTTGGCTGCCTATCGGGTGATATAATTGTTAACAGCTCCCGCTTAGTAATCAATCGGGTTGTCCAATGATTCCCTATCGAGTAGGCAACATTTCTATCGGGTGTCAATTAGGTCCCGCCACAATTTGAACTTGGTCGAAGGGGCATTGGCTCCGGAGATGGATTCACAAATTTTTTCCCAGGTTCCGAGTGAGCGTTGAAGGGTTTTACAATTTGAACTTGGTCAAAGGGGCATTGGCTCTGGAGACGGATTCACAAATATTTTCCCAGGTTCCGAGTGACCGTTGAAAGGTTTTATGTGAGGATTTAGATGCGTACAATTCTCACACAAAAGCCTGCAACGGTGAATGAAGAGTTGGGAAAATATTTGTGGTTTAATGATAGCTCAGGTAGCCCGAATCCCTGTGAGGAGGTATAGGAAGCGAAGCCTGCAGTCACCATTTCTAAAGGATAACTGTTTTTGGGGAGTGGTGAGAATTTGAGAATAACAACTCTTTCCCTTCACCTCCCGTAAATATGGACGTTTGGAGGACATGTACTTGTTACCATGGGAGGGTTCACGCGAAGAAATATGGTAAAGTTGAGGGAATTGTGAAGGACATGATACTGGACCTGAAAATTAAAAACGCTGCAAAGTCCTTGTCACGCATGGGTTTATTATTATTCTATATGCAGAAATGGTGGCTGTTCATTTATTGTTGCTTTCATGTAAAATAATTATTGAAATAGTTATTTCCGGTGGTTCCCACAAATTTTGGCCCCCAAAACTTGAATTAGGTATCTACGCTTTTTTTTCTTTTTTATTTCAAATTATCTTTGATCATTGCCCAACCCACCCGCCCATTTACCCGCAGGGTGGCTGTCCACAAGCATAATCCAATTGACATGTTGTCGTCCTTCACCAGTTTTCGAGTTTTATATATATTATCAACAGATTTATGCTGAGCACCCCCACCTGAGAGAATTATGACTCCGTATTTTTTTTTGTACTGATGAGTCCTCAGTATAGTCGAGAGTCAGTTAGACTTGGTTTTCATTGAATTTTTACCTCCCCTCCCAACGAGTATTTCTCTCTGGTGCGGGGGGTGCTCGACCTCGTTGAAATACCCGTTAGTAGCTCTATCGGGTGGATGTAATAGATAACAACACCCGATTGAACATCTATCCGGTTGCACATACGAGTCCCTATCGGGTTTTGGAAAACCAATCGAGCAGGAAAATATTCAAAAAATACCCGTTGGCTGCCTATCGGGTGATATAATTGTTAACAGCTCCCGCTTAGTAATCAATCGGGTTGTCCAATGATTCCCTATCGAGTAGGCAACAAGTCTATCGGGTATTAATTAGTTCCAGCCACAATTTGAACTTGGTCGAAGGGGCATTGGCTCTGAAGACGGATTCACAAATATTTTCCGAGGTTCCGAGTGAGCGTTGAAGGGTTTTACATTTTGAACTTGGTCAAAGGGGCATTGGCTCTGGAGACGGTTTCACAAATATTTTCCCAGGTTCCGAGTGACCATTGAAAGGTTTTATGTGAGGATTTAGATGCGTCCAATTCTCACACAAAAGCCTGCAACGGTGAATGAAGAGTTGGGAAAATATTTGTGGTTTAATGATAGCTCAGGTAGCCCGAATCCCTGTGAGGAGGTATAGGAAGCGAAGCCTGCAGTCACCATTTCTAAAGGATAACTGTTTTTGGGGAGTGGTGAGAATACGAGAATAACAACTGTTTCCCTTCACCTCCCGTAAATAAGGACGTTTGGAGGACATGTACTTGTTACCATGGGAGGGTTCACGCGAAGAAATATGGTAAAGTTGAGGGAATTGTGAAGGACAGATACTGGACGTGAAAATTAAAAACGGAAACAACAAAATGAATATGTAATGGATGTTGCCTCTCATTAGGCGAATTTTAGGATATATTTTCCGAAAAATTTTCCAGGATTAAATGATGTCTATCGGGTTGTAATGAGAAATCGCTATCGGGCCCATGAAAGCCAATCGAGCAGGGAGATATTCAAAAGATATCCGTTAGCATCGTAACGGTTCATCTCATAGCTCCCGATACATAATCAACCGGGTTGCATCGACCAACGTCTATCGGGTTGAACAATGCAATCGAGCAGGGAAATGCCGAACAAAATACCCGTTAGTAGCTCTATCGGGTGGATGTAATTGATAACAACACCCGATTGAACATCTATCGGGTTGAACAGACGAGTCCCTATCGGGTTTTGGAAAACCAATCGAGCAGGAAAAAATTCGAAAAAATCCCCGTTGGCTGCCTATCGGGTGATATAATTGTTAACAGCTCCCGCTTAGTAAACAATCGGGTTGTCCAATGATTCCCTATCGAGTAGGCAACATTTCTATCGGGTATTAATTAGTTCCCGCCACAATTTGAACTTGGTCGAAGGGGCATTGGCTCTGAAGACGGATTCACAAATATTTTCCCAGTTTCCGAGTGACCGTTGAAGGGTTTCATGTGAGGATTTTTAATGATATGTTTAATAGGTAATATGTCGTAACGTATAAGTGATCAGGAATTTGAGTAACAGCAAGGAATTTGAATTTGAAGCGCATACTTTTCAATGCAAGTAAATTAGGTGTATATAAGTATACCACATAAAAACGTATTGTACACGCATGTATAAAACACGTTTGTAGGACATCCGATTGTTACCATGCAAAGGATATGGAGAAATACTGAACTTGGCAGAATCGTCATGGTTCGGATTGAGCAGAAATAACTGAAAATTGGGAACAACAATTAAACAGTATTTTGGAAAACGGTTGTTGAGCGCATGATGACCTATAATAATAATAATATATTCGTGGGCGAGAAGTAATTTGGCATGAGCCAAATTGAGTAGTTTGGCGGGTCATTTTCACCCGAGCTATACTCATTGTGTGACCATCTCTGTGAATGAAGTGTAATATAATATTATATTGTATTGCATACAGTTTTGATAAAAACGACAGCATTTACAAAGTGATGTGCGTCGCTTTTGCAACTTTTCATGTGTCATTCAATGCCGGAAGGAATCTGAGGGCAGTAAGTACCTATACGTCATTTATTTCTAAGTCCATTACATGTTGTAAGTTGTTATGTTGAGCATGTACATGCTTAAATTATCAATTAAATTGAATTATCAATGGAAAGAGTCGTTAATGACTCGGGGTATTTGCGATGGGGATTTTGTAATGTTTTTTCCCAGTAGGCACAGGTACCTATATACTAATGGTAGGCACGTAGGAGTTTCTGGCAGAAATGTTAGAAAAACCGTACACTTGTTAGCAAGTGAGTGAAAACCCGATACGAATTGAAAAAAAAAAAAACCACAGTCATGCAGCGTGGCTATAAGAGCGAATTTTCGAAGAAATAAGTGATTTTATGTAAAATGTGATGTTTGGGATATCCCATTCAAATATGGGCAATCTTAAACTTATTGGGTAATTATAGGTATTCCAGTATGACGCTATTCGGTTAATTCGGTATGCATGAAATATGGGCATACGTTACAAATTTTTTGTTCCATTTTTTGCCGAGTAACACCTCGTTTTATAGATTTTCCAACCCTGAACACGATGGTAAAGTCAGAATTGCGATATCCCATTCCGTTATCAGATTAGAGCAAACGAACCAGGAAGAACATCTCAAGAAATAACCACGTTCCTTCATCTTCAAAGTGCTCCAGTTTGAGAAAGGAATGAGATATCGCAATTATGATTTCACCATCGTGTTCAGCTTACAAAAACCTTTAAAATGAGGTGTCACTTGTCAGACTGCTTCATTTTGGGAATTTATGGGTAATTTTTCTCCCCTAAAACTCCCCAAAATTCCCCCTTAGAGTGACCCGATTCTGCCCATCTACGAACTTAGCCTGTCGATTGCCAAGACAGATTTTTCGTGCAAATTTGAACTTTTTATCTCAATTCTTTCGAGAGTTATCGTCTGGAATGACACATACATTTATATTAACCCAGTGAGTCTTTAACCAAGAACATGTCTTTCGGCAGTGAATTCAGGATGGTCTGAAACGGATTTTGGTATAAAAATCTTTCGGAAATTCGAGTTTTAAACATTTTGGACCGAGAACAATAGCTTCCTTTTCTTCGAAAATTCCCTAAAACCCGTTACGAGTTTCAAACTACCCGTTAGGAAGTTGTGAAAAACCCGATAGGCGTAACAGAAACTCGATGGGAATCGGAAAACCGTTTGAAATCGGGAAACCCGACACGATTGAAAGAAAAACCCGATTGGGAGGTAAAAAGACGTTACGACATTCGTAAACCCCATAGGAGTTGAAAAAGACGTTACGGCATTCGGGAACCCGATGGGAGACAGAAAACACCCGATAGGAATATGAATTTGGATACCCGATGGAAATCTCAACACCCGATAGGGGATTTGAAAAAGTCGCTAGAAACATTCAGACACCCGATAGAAGGTAGAAAACACCCGATAGGAGCCAACGCCTGCCCGCTTGGAGCAGGGAAACCCGTTACCAGGTGGGTCATGGTGGGGAGACCTCTATATAACCCCAACGTCCCCTTATGGCGACAACCACTTCTCCCCGATCAGTCGCGTCCTCACGTTCACGTGTTCTACATACTTCCCTGTGCTTATTCTTTATTCAGTCTGTGTGTTGCGGTCGTGTTTCAAATCAGTTGTGTTTCAAATCAGCTGTGTTTCAAATTAGTTGTGTTTCTAGTTTGTTGTGCTTCAATTATTAACGTTCACCCGTCACCAAACAACATTCGGTCCCTGGTACGTTGTACTACGCAATTCGTTTTAATTGCAATGGCGGACCAACGCTTGACTGATGTTCTACAGTCTTGGGAATTGGATGCAAGAATCGTTACTGCATTTGAAGGTTAGCAAAAATTTGTTTTACTATTTTTCTATAATATTCCGATTTCATGATAATCACATATACCCTATAACTTCCATATCCAAACTGACATTTCAGTTTGAATTTCATTTTGTGTTGTTGAGCATTACTTATCATTTCCTTTTGCCAACGTATTTACCAATGCTAATTTTTTTTGTATAAAATTCCGATTTCAAGATGTACACGTAGCTATGACTTACGCAGCCAAACTGACAAATTGAATTTGAATTTTTTTTTCTTGAGTATATTTCCTTTTGCCAACGTATTTACCAAATGAAAGTTTTTGTAGTATAACAGTCTGCTTTCAATATAATTAATCACATCACTTCCAAATCCAAACTGACATTTCAATTTGAATTTCATTTTGTGTTGTTGAGCATTACTTATCATTTCCTTTTGCCAACGTATTTACCAATGCTAATTTTTGATGTATAATATTCCGATTTCAAGATGTACACGTAGCTATGACTTACGCACCCAAACTGACAATTTGAATTTGAATTTTTTTTCTTGAGTATATTTCCTTTTGCCAACGTATTTACCAAATGAAAGTTTTTGTAGTATAACAGTCTGCTTTCAATATAATTAATCACATCACTTCCAAATCCAAACTGACATTTCAGTTTGAATTTCATTTTGTGTTGTTGAGCATTACTTATCATTTCCTTTTGCCAACGTATTTACCAATGCTAATTTTTTTTGTATAAAATTCCGATTTCAAGATGTACACGTAGCTATGACTTACGCACCCAAACTGACAAATTGAATTTGAATTTTTTTTTCTTGAGTATATTTCCTTTTGCCAACGTATTTACCAAATGAAAGTTTTTGTAGTATAACAGTCTGCTTTCAATATAATTAATCACATCACTTCCAAATCCAAACTGACATTTCAATTTGAATTTCATTTTGTGTTGTTGAGCATTACTTATCATTTCCTTTTGCCAACGTATTTACCAATGCTAATTTTTGATGTATAATATTCCGATTTCAAGATGTACACGTAGCTATGACTTACGCACCCAAACTGACAATTTGAATTTGAATTTTTTTTCTTGAGTATATTTCCTTTTGCCAACGTATTTACCAAATGAAAGTTTTTGTAGTATAACAGTCTGCTTTCAATATAATTAATCACATCACTTCCAAATCCAAACTGACATTTCAATTTGAATTTCATTTTGTGTTGTTGAGCATTACTTATCATTTCCTTTTGCCAACGTATTTACCAATGCTAATTTTTGTTGTATAAAATTCCGATTTCAATATGTACACGTAGCTATGACTTACGCAGCCAAACTGACAAATTGAATTTGAATTTTTTTTTCTTGAGTATATTTCCTTTTGCCAACGTATTTACCAAATGAAAGTTTTTGTAGTATAACAGTCTGCTTTCAATATAATTAATCACATCACTTCCAAATCCAAACTGACATTTCAATTTGAATTTCATTTTGTGTTGTTGAGCATTACTTATCATTTCCTTTTGCCAACGTATTTACCAATGCTAATTTTTGTTGTATAATATTCCGATTTCATGATCTTGGTTTGAGTTGCATTGTTACGGTATCGGGAAATTGCTAAGTGTGTTAGTGCCCGTTAGTAATTCAATCGGGTATTATTAGACGTGAAATACTTGCACCAACTTGTTTCCGTTGTCCCTTCTATACATAACGGGTGTTTGAGGGTATGGGTACCCGTTAGTAATCCAATCGGGTATTGTTGTACTTTAAAATATTTTCAACAAACTGTTTTGCCTTGCCGCTTGTAGTTGTATCGGGTGTTCACTTCGTTCCAAACGGGTTCATCCGGACTTTGCCAAATATTCGTAAACATTCGTAACGGGTGTTTGTGGTTGTGAGTACCCGTTAGTAATCCAATCGGGTATTGTTGTACTTTAAAATATTTTCAACAAACTGTTTTGCCTTGCCGCTTGTAGTTGTATCGGGTGTTCACTTCGTTCCAAACGGGTTCATCCGGACTTTGCTAAATATTCGTAAACATTCGTAACGGGTGTTTGTGGTTGTGAGTACCCGTTAGTAATCCAATCGGGTATTGTTGTACTTTAAAATATTTTCAACAAACTGTTTTGCCTTGCCGCTTGTAGTTGTATCGGGTGTTCACTTCGTTCCAAACGGGTTCATCCGGACTTTGCCAAATATTCGTAAACATTCGTAACGGGTGTTTGTGGTTGTGAGTACCCGTTAGTAATCCAATCGGGTATTGTTGTACTTTAAAATATTTTCAACAAACTGTTTTGCCTTGCCGCTTGTAGTTGTATCGGGTGTTCACTTCGTTCCAAACGGGTTCATCCGGACTTTGCTAAATATTCGTAAACATTCGTAACGGGTGTTTGTGGTTGTGAGTACCCGTTAGTAATCCAATCGGGTATTGTTGTACTTTAAAATATTTTCAACAAACTGTTTTGCCTTGCCGCTTATAGTTGTATCGGGTGTTCACTTCGTTCCAAACGGGTTCATCCGGACTTTGCCAAATATTCGTAAACATTCGTAACGGGTGTTTGTGGTTGTGAGTACCCGTTAGTAATCCAATCGGGTATTGTTGTACTTTAAAATATTTTCAACAAACTGTTTTGCCTTGCCGCTTGTAGTTGTATCGGGTGTTCACTTCGTTCCAAACGGGTTCATCCGGACTTTGCTAAATATTCGTAAACATTCGTAACGGGTGTTTGTGGTTGTGAGTACCCGTTAGTAATCCAATCGGGTAGTGTTGTACTTTAAAATATTTTCAACAAACTGCTTTGCCTTGCCGCTTGTAGTCGTATCGGGTGTTCACTTGGTCTCATGGCTGACTTTTTTTTCCCCTGCACAGATGCCGGATTCGAAACTGACGAATTACGCAACCTAGAACCAGACAATATCCTCTGGGAAGCAGTAGCACCAGGACTGTGGACTCAGACAGACAAGATGCGATACACAGCAGGGTGGAAGACGAATTTCGGTCCACTCTCCTCTCCCAGTTGTTCTTCGACATCTCTTGCTAGACCCCTATCAAGTGACGACTCCACGCGAACACTTCCTACCCAGGTGAGTGTTGCCAATTACAATTACAGACGACAGGCAGACAGAAACAGTGTTCATGTTTGACAATAACTTCCTGCATATAATATGTATTGTTACGAGGTGAACGGTGTTGTTGTTGCAGTTTTACTCCTCGACGCTTCGCCTTAGAGACTCGTTGCCGAGTGAACTACAGCTCAGCGAGGAATCGTCTGACGATGACGACGAATCCGCCGCCACAACCGACGACGACCCCCAATTCGCCAGTTACAAGGGAGTCGATAAGACTGCTTTCATCAGCACTTCAGATGAGGTAATGTGCATCACACCATCCGTGGGTGAAATAGTATCACGTACTCATAGTCAAACCTAGGGTTTTTATATTAAATTTACATCTCTTCCTCTCTCCCCAACAGATCACAGCAATACTACAACAGTCAGAGAAGGGGCGGAGGTGCATGGAGCTAGCAAGGCCCGAGAATACCAAGGCAGTCAGCCCATCCGACAGGAAGGCGGTAGCGGATGTTGTCATAAACCACCTTCACCGACAAGCCACCCCCGCGGGTGCGAACGTCATCCCCCATTTCTCTTACAAAGAATTGAAGTGAGTGACACCTTGAAATTTGTGATTACGCATTGTTTGTTAGTATACATGTTGGGTACTCTTATCTTAACATTCCTCTGCATAAAGACATAATAATCACGTCTTTGAATTGTTGTGTACGTTTCAGTTTCATAGCTGCTCAGTTGGCGAGATATTTCCGGGATCCCCCCTCGCTGTGGTTTACTTTATCAGCAACGACACGGGGGGGCTCGTCACACAGCAGTGACAGCACGCCGACGAAAAAACCAAGGAAGTACCCCTACGGGCACTTGTGGAGCAAAGTAAACAACCTCAAGGACTCCTGGAGGAAGGCCAATAAAGAAAAGTACGATAAAATAAAGGAGGCCAAGAAGGCAAGTGAAGCAAGGAAACGGAAGGGAGGCAAACAGAAGAGGGCCTACACGAAGAAGCCGAAGCAGCCAACCACCTCCCCTCCGCCCGTACGGAAAACTCTGACAGGTGAGTCTACTCTCTATTCATCTCTTTTCCTCCTACCACCCTCCTTGTCTGCCGTTTCTGTGTTATTTATTGTGAGGAGTCGTAACCGTTGATGTTATTTTCCTAGAGTGGAAAGAGGAACTCGAAAAACATCACTCCATCCAAACCATCAGGGGAGGTGATTGGTTGGACCGAGCGTCGATCCCCGAAGAGATACAAGAGGCGTTACGGAGGACAGCGAAGCTGCGGCACGACTACCTATGCTGTGAAGACAACAGCCTCTCCGACTACTTCGACTACTTCCCGTTCTTCAAGTCGTCCGCCCACGCAGCGAAAGTGGTGAGTTCATAATTTGAACGTATTTCATGTGCTCTGTTTATATACTTGTGCCTGCTGTTGTTTAAAGCGAGGAATATTTTTTAGTAATCGCTAATGATAGTTGTTGTTTTCTGTTACAGATAGAATCTGATTTCAAGGAGCTCTATACCATCCCGGAGGGGAGGCTGTATGAAAAGCTGAGAGAACTCCACCCGGCCATAGTCCAAGAGGCTAGCAGGTCTTCCAGAAGCGTGGAAGGGTGGGACACGATCGTCGAGTCGTTACTGTCGTACTACGAAAAAAATACCGGTGAGAAATAATTGTGATTAGCCTACTCTGTGTTCAAATTGACTAGGAATCGTTTTTTCAACTTTAATATTTTGTTGTTATACCAGGGATTCTTCTTCTTCACGCTTTGTAAACAAATGATTTGTTGAAATTGCTTTATTTGACCATGAGGTGGTTGTAATGACTGAATCGTACTGTACGAACGTGTTGCTAATGTGCTCCGTGATATTTCAGAGGAGGAGAAGAGAACGACTGCAGCTCTCGTCGCCCTCCCGTTCGCTATGGGGACTCACCGGTTGAAGAAGAGGGCAGGACTTAGAGCTCCGGTTCAGATCTCGAAGAAGGAGTCGGCAGATCACTTCGTCAAATTCCTGGACTCAGATTCTGAGGTGGACAACCTCCACGCCAAACGCCTGGAGGAAGCGGAACACGGAACATTGCAACCGTATGTCATAGCAATAGGAAAATTAGGTTCCGTCAGCCATTGTCTAGTCAAATACTTAGATTTTAGCCTTAGAACTGACACCATACTCCAGGCGGTCGATCTTTGTTTTAAATTAATAATCGTGCTGAACTGCGAGTACCCACCTCAGTGTACACACATCTGGCAAACTCTAGAATGGGTGTGCTATGATTTAAAGGTTTCTAAAAACTACCTCCACTCTGTCGTGACTATCGCTTCCACCTGTGCTCACTTCCTACGTTACCACGTTACACCCACCCCTGCTGCTCCTGCTGATGGTAGCTCCAGTGATGAAAAATCACTTGTACGAGTGTTGATACAAAAATACGACATTATAGAGGGTCAATGTGTATGCTTTGTTGAGAGTCTCAGAACAGGTGAATTGGTAACTTTCTTAAACTTAACTGGGGACAACATAATACAGTCTAACATTCTTGGTGATTCGGAACTGTTACTTTATGGTACTTGTACAAAAGCGTTTGCAGAACAACACGGATTGATTGCTTACAGTATAGATACCACCACAACCGAAATACTTGGTGCCCTTCACATAACAGATAGTCCTGCTTCAGTATCATTACCTTTGCCGTCAACTCCGGGTGTTGAGTCACATTTGCCATCAACTTCAGGGGGTGTTGAGTCACATTTGCCATTCACTTCAAGTTCCAAATCACTTTTTGACCCATCTGAGGAGGTACATCTACCATCAGCAACAGCAGTTCCTCCTGAGGCAAGCCCTGCCCTTTCAGGTGTATCTGAACCACCTCCCCTTCTGTCTCCTACATGGCCAAGAACTCCCCTTAAGGAAGCTGGATTCTACAAAGAGAGTAGGACTCCGAAAAGATTGACCCCGTCTAAAACAACCCCGTCTAAAACAACCCCGTCTAAAACAACCCCGTCTAAAACAACCCCGTCTAAAACAACCCCGTCTAAAACAACACCATGTAAAACCACCCCATCTAAACTAACCACTGCAACAGCCACTCCTGAGTCTGATACCAGCACTCTGCCCGTGTCCCCACCTCCACACTTCAGCAGCTCCCCTGCATCATCCAGCGATCCGGGCAGTACTCCCAAGTCCTTGCAGGATTTGGTCGAACGCCAGAAACTGGCGGTACGTGGCAGTAAGAGTAAAAAATAGCTAACATACCCATCACGTCCTCACCACTGATTGCTTTACAACGTGTCTACACTGAGGTGGTGCTAGTTAGTTACCATTTGTGCATCAACTGTTCCTTGATGACCATTCTGAATAATATGTAAATAACATTCTATAATAATATATATTCTAAATAAAATTTTTTTGAAGTCGACCATATTTCATTGGGTATAATATATACATCACTGTTCCAACATGAGTGGTACAGAACATTACAAATTTCACTACTGTCCCTTAACATTCAGAGAAGTTGAATTTCATTCATTTTAAAAACTGTCAAACCGCCGATATACTTTCCCAAATACGTTGTAGTTAAAGCTCTAGACTATACGTATTAGTGCGAAACAACCTGTGATTAAACATAAACATAGACAATTATATATATATATATATATATATATATATATATATGCATACGTTATCAAATATTGTTGCATATAACGAGTCCAATAAACTGTGATACTGTTAATGTACTTAGTTAAGAAACAAATTGCTATAAACAATCTGCGTACGAAAACAAATTATTTAGACTATACGTATCTATACGCTCTAGACTATACGTATTAGTGCGAAACAACCTGTAATTAAACATAAACATAGACAATTTTATATACCTATATATAATAATATGCATACGTTATCAAATATTGTTGCATATAACGAGTCCAATAAACTGTGATACTGTTAAACTGTTTATTTTGTTGTTGTACTTAGTTAAGAAACAAATTGCTATAAACAATCTGCGTACGAAAACAAATTATTTATTTCCGATTTTTATTGTGAATTTGAACTTTGACTTATGAATAAATTGATGACCTAAACACTTGTGTTAACTCTCCTTTGCCCAAGCTGTGTTCACCTTTAGAAATAAGAATTACTTATTGCAACTATTTACATTTCTATACATTTATAACTTTCATTTCTTTGTTCAACTGTTTGTTCAACACTTTTGATTTCAATGAGTATTTCGATTTCAATTTCATGAGTATGTTTCACGCAGGTTCCTCACCAGGCTTCGAAATCCTCCTTCTCCCTACTCCTTAGGATTCCTCCTAATCCCAATCCATCGCTACCCTTTTGCATCTCCCTACGCTCTTCTAATAATTACCTGATTGGTAGAGCCATTGGAGAATGCAAACGGTTAGGGTGGAAATGGGCTCATTAGGAATCCAATGGGGTAGTGAGAAGTAGGCTCGATAGAATCCTATCGGGTTCTACGAGTGGACGCTCGATAGAATCCTAGCGGGTTCTACGAGTGGACGCTCGATAGAATCCTAGCGGGTTCTACGAGTGGACGCTCGATAGAATCCTAGCGGGTTCTACGAGTGGACGCTCGATAGAATCCTAGCGGGTTCTACGAGTGGACGCCCGGTAGAATACTATCGGGCGTCCACTCGTGGAACCCGCTAGGATTCTATCGGGCGTCCACTCGTCGAACCCGCTAGGATTCTATCGGGCGTCCACTCGTAGAACCCGCTAGGATTCTATCGGGCGTCCACTCGTAGAACCCGCTAGGATTCTATCGGGCGTCCACTCGTAGAACCCGCTAGGATTCTATCGGGCGTCCATTCGTAGAACCCGATAGATCCCAAGCGGGCGTTAGGTGGTAGACCCGATAGAACCCAAGCGGGTGTTAGGTGGTAGACCCGATAGAACCCAAGCGGGTGTTAGGTGGTAGACCCGATAGCAGTCGAACGGGTGTTAGGTGGTAGACCCGATAGCAATCGAACGGGTGTTAGGTGGTAGACCCGATAGAACCCAAGCGGGTGTTAGGTGGTAGACCCGATTGCAATCAAACGGGTGTTAGGTGGTAGACCCGATTGCAATCAAACGGGTGTTAGGTGGTAGACCCGATTGCAATCAAACGGGTGTTAGGTGGTAGACCCGATTGCAATCAAACGGGTGTTAGGTGGTAGACCCGATTGCAATCAAACGGGTGTTAGGTGGTAGACCCGATCGCAATCAAACGGGTGTTAGGTGGTAGACCCGATTGCAATCAAACGGGTGTTAGGTGGTAGACCCGCTAGGAACAGCATGGACGTGCAAGGATTACCCGATTGTTTTCAATTTTTTGCCCGATCGGAAACCAAACGGGTGTTTCTTTACAGCACGTTCGGCTGCTATCGGGTATCCCAGCACGTACGTGCTGTGATTACCCGATAGGGTCTTATCAGTAGATTCCTATCGGGCATTTCCTGCACAAATTACCCGATAGGAGCTGCACTAAAAACCCGTTTGCAGGGATGATCTTGTGGGTACCCGATAGAATTTTTTCTTAACGGGTTTGTTTTTCATTCCTATCGGGTACCCCTAATCCCTATCGGGTTTTTTTCAAAGTTTTCACCGGCCTGCGAGCACCACGAGGTGGTAAAACAATGCGTTTTTTCTCTCGGTGTGGTGGTTTACGTTTCAAGGTATGTAGAATCCGAAAATGCACTAAAATATTTCTGTCTGTCCACCGTACGCCGTAAGGACCACTTTTCTTAGTGACCATGAAACAAAATTGATGAAATTCGGGTTATAGGTTCCGTTCGGGGTCTAGTTGGTCCTCGAAGCTCGACGTTACTGTCAGTCATCTCTAAGGGCTTCAAAATAGGGGTTGAAATTTTCAGAACACCGTAGCTCAAAAACTTTCGATTGAAGGGTATTTTTTTTTTTTTTTTTTACGTTATTAATTTGTCTTGAGCTAAACAATTTTTTGGGGCCACCCGGAGCATTGTACGTCCAGCCGTTCGTGTGCACCAAAACGTTTCATCAACACGATCGTGAATCAAACGGTATTTTTCCGGCCCGGATATCATCACTAGGAAGCACCTGATTATAATCAAGGATGGCTGTATGAAGTCGAGTTGGTTGGTCTGTGATATTATTTCATTTGATAAGTGATGGACTATTGGATTTTGTAGGTAGGTACTTGTGAAACTTGAACAAACGTTGAAGTATTTTGATGGGCAACTTATTACACAATGGTAAATTATTCCACGACGGCAAATTATTACACAACGGCAAATTATTACACAAAGGCAAATTATTACATAACTGTAAAATATTTCACAACTGCAAATTATTACACAACGGCTCATGTACCAAAAAGGGGCTGGATTTTGTTGATCGTTACTTTTGCAACTTGAACAACCGTTTGTCATCGGCTGTATTATTTTAGCAACATTTAGCTCGTTATTTAGGTAGGTACCTAGTAACGAGTACGGGGTTAGGTACTAACCTACGGAGGGTATGCGATCTATATAATATGTATAGACTAGTACATATTATATAGTCGGGTTATCTAGACAGAGAGCTGTGATCTGTACAAAATAATAAACCGTTGTGCAGGAATTTGCAGCGTTTATTATTGCATTTTTGGATTCTACATACCTTGAAATGTAAACCATCAAATTTTGAGGGGGGTTAGCTTTTTTTTTCATGCTAAATTCCAATGGTTTATTATTGAAAATAATAAACCAAAATATATGTAGGAAAAAGGAGCAAATAATACAATGTTCTGGTAAAATTGATTTCTGAGAAAAGTTCTTGGGAACCGAAGTCAAGACTAACCCGGCGTCCTACGTGGAACCGCGGCGCGCGCAGGAGCGTTCTCGCGGCCGCTTGGCGACGCGTCGACGTCCCAACGCTCTTTTTGATTTTTCGTTTTTTGACTCCTGTTTTCATTTTCTCCGGACGTTTTTTCTCCCATCACATGGGAGAAGTGCTAAAAAGACCCACAATATAATCGAATGTATCCGCGATCATTCTAGCATTTGACTTGAACTGTTCTTCACTGTCTCTCAACCTCGGAAAGAGGTGGTGAAATCTGCAAAACTTGTTCCGCGTTTAAAAAATTTCTTCTACTAGTCTCCTTTGTTATCGGTTTGTAACAGATAAATAGGTAGTGTGAAAGAGGGGTTTAACTGGTAAGCAACTGAAATTTACTTGTTGACGGCATGACAAACAGAAACTACTTACAGCAACAACTACATCGCTGGAACTACAGCACGTTTAGGACGTCTTTTTTTTCTCCGCGGCATTGCGACGCGAAACGCGCGAACACCCGACGCATGCGGCGGTTCCATGTAGGTCGCAACCAATGTGATCCAGAAACGTCATTCCTCATTTACGCAGTATCAGAACTTCATGATTATGACTATTGGAAAACTGTCAAATCATACCCACTTATACTCAAATCATAAAATATGTACCAGGACGAATGATCACCCTAACAAAGGTACCGAAAAATCGACTTTGAACCAACTACTCCCGTCGCCTAAATAACAGATTTTGTGTATAGATAGACTTCGTACTTATCATCGAGTAGCGTTTCCCCAATTTAGTAGGTCCTGAAAATAGTCCCCAGTTGACTTGTGTTTTCTGGCACCCACATTTCCCCAACCATTCTGTCGATCGAGCCCTAAAGTACGGAACCTAGCTCGTCCCGCGCATACGGTAAGTATCTTTGAAATATGTATACATTGAGAATAAGGTATATAGAACTACGAACTACGTCCTCTGCGGCGAGGCTCGAGGAACTGTGGTAGATTTGGTCTGGAAGTGATAATTAAATATTTCCCTATAATACCAATCCATCGATTGGTAGAGAAGGCCCTTCAACAGTGTTCTCCACCTCTGGAGTCATAAAGGGAAGAGAAACGTGCCAAGGGCATCGAATGCAAAAGTAAAGTTGGAGCCGTCCCAGGAGGCATCGAGCCACCCTAATGCGTTTTCTTCATTCTCAATGGTTCATTCAGCCTGTAAATCCCCTTAAATCGTTCTAAATTCCTCGTGAAGATTTTAACACAGAATGTGTTTTAGCCATGGACTAACTAGCGAAAACAGAGTAAAGACATAACGAAACAATCGTTGATAAACGCTTGCATACGAGTCTGCAACGCATTGGGACATTTTCATGTCTTTCCCCTCCTTCCTTCTCACCTACCAAATTAGGTAGGTACCTAATTATAAAGTCGCAATCTAAGTTGTAGTGTTGATCATAAAAGAATTGGTAATTAGACTCAGTTCTTCGATTAATGTAATAAACGTTGTATTATTGTTTAAATGAAATGTCGGCTAAGATTGAAGAGTGGATTTGAATTTGGCCAATAGATCTTGCTTATAACCTCTTGTTCAATGTCCGATTTCCGTTTAAGTTCGAGCGGCACTACCGAGTCCATATTGTACGGATACAACAATTGTACGAATACAACTGAAGCTTGTATAATATTGCCACGAATTAAATGACAATTATCTTACGACAACGGAATGCAGGTTGTATAAAACGTACAAACAGACGCACATGTAACGAGGGACATTTTATGTCGATTTGTATATGATAATAACCGGAGAAGTTAAAGTTCCGTAGCAACGAATCGGTTGTAACCGAAAATCATCAGAAACTTATATGAAGCTTGCATTCGTGTTGACAATATAAATTATTGAGAATGATCACCTGTGTGTAAACAATTATTTAAACAATCACGCTCATACCGCAGCTAGTCGGCCACGCACTCCGCAGTGGTTAACGTAATATGGTTAGGTAAATCGAGAGCTATCCAACGAGTGGTGAACGATTTTTGTACGATGATAACTGGCGAAGATAAAGTTCCGTAGCAACGAATCGGTTGTAAGCGAAAATCATCAGAAATATATAACGTAACGGTATTTCGTCACCCAATTTCGTCACGGTATTTCGTCACTAACGATTTTTAGGTTGTGTGCCACGGCAAAGACATGAAAATAGAGAGTTTTTGCAACACACTCACGACGAAACGAACGAATCGAAAGCAGTGCTGCGCATGCGCACTTAGGACACCGAAAAGTTTGACAAACCGTGACGACGAAAAATACCGGGATCTCACGGTGTCAGCTTTCGCCGTATTGAGATGACAAAACGTAATTTAACCTTACATCTGTATAACGCTACCTACCTACTTTCTTCTGTTTTCCTTCGTATTCACAGCTGCTTCTTGGCGTCTTTCTATGTTAATTCAGACTTGACGCCATGTGTGTTATAACCACGGATTAAATGGATGAAAGAGAGATAATGTCAGCGTGACTTCACCAGCCGGTAAATACCAAAGCTGAACGAAAACTGAACCGAAAAAGGTTAGCATCTGACTTCGGTCGCCCTATCCGCCATTTACGTTTCGGTGTCGTTTTCCGTTTCGTTTTGGTGCGAGGGTGTTGCAAAAACTCTCTAATGTCAAAAGGTAACGAAATTTCGTAACGAAATCTGGGACGCTGTTATGAAAAATTTCTAATGATTTTCACGTACAACCGATTCGTTGCTACGGAACTTCAACTTCGCCAGTTATCATCGTACAAAAATCGTTCACCACTCGTTGGATAGCTCTCGATTTACCTAACCATATTACGTTAACCAATGCGGAGTGCGTGGCCGACAAGCTGCGGTATGAGCGTGATTGTTTAAATAATAATTGTTTACACACAGGTGATCATTCTCAATAATTTATATTGTGAACACGATTGCAAGCTTTATATAAGTACCGATGATACGGAACTAAGGATCGTGTAACCTTGTGTAACCTATGAGCAGTCAATATATCAGTCGAAAAAGGTTTATGTGAAACGCGTGAGCTAAAACACATTCTGTGTTTCTATAATTTCGTCCGAAGTATGTAAATAGAGGTAGCCGGGGGTCCAGGGGGCTTGCCCCCTGGCGAGGCGCGGAGCGCCGATTTTTTCATGTAGTTTTACTCCTGTATTTACGTAGTTTTCGTCTGGGATTTCTTGACATTTTGAGGGTCTTGGTGCACACTGGAACATCAGTGTTTATCTACTGGCTGTGATGTCATGACGGCGCAGGTGGCGTGCAAAAGATCGTAAATTCTGGTTTATAATTTTTAATAATGAACACATGGAAATCAAGCATGAAAAAAATAAAACTCCCCCTCAACATTTGAAGGTTCCCAAAAATGGAATAAAACAATTTCTGTCCGTCCACCGTTCGCCCCATGCCACACTTTCCTCAATTTTATCATGAACCAAATTTAATGAAATGTAGGTGGAAAAAAATGACTTTCTCAGTGGTTAAATCCAGTTGTGATCCCGTGAAGAAAAATACTTCCCCATTTCAAAGCTATAAAAACCTGAAGGAAAAAACCAGATCGAAGTTCATACCGAGGAACCAAACTCGAATGTTTGAACAAGTGCGTACCGAATTTCATAGAAGCGAAATGAATTTCATTGGCCTGGCTTCTCCCATGTGGAATGGTCTCTTTTCATCGTCATTATGGAACTCCATGGTAAGTAAATTGAATTAACATATAACAAATCGCTCAGTCACAGCAATGTCACTAACTGAAAATACCAAAAAAGCAGCGAATTTTCATAGAGGGTTGACTTTTGGGACAAAAAGTTACAGAGCACCATAAAGTACCATTGCGGTTTTTTTTTTATCATATACATTTTTTCTCCTCTTTTTGAATGTATTTGGGGTTTCCACATTTTTCCGCATGTTTTTTTTTTTCGTGTGTGAAGGAATGCAGTTTTTCTAGACGCAATTTCGTGTGGATTTGGATGGAGAACAAAGGCGAGGCATCTACGAAGGCTTACAATATTTTGATTGAAAAACTGGATGTTATCGACCCAGAAGAAGATTCGGTAAAAAAAAAAGTTAAAATCAAAATTACCGGTTTTATAAATCATCATATCACGCGAAACGAATATTGGAGAATTGGAGCTGGTGTGATAGTGAGGATTTGAAACTCAAGTTCGTGTGAGATAATAAATTTTCAAGAAATGTCGGATCTGGTCGACCCGAAAAAACCGTTCTCTGTGATGAAAAGGCCGAAAAAAATGAAAATTCAGTTCCTTTTACAGTCAAGCTGCGAAAAACTCAGGAAAGCTGTGGAAGTTTCCCATCGTGAATTTGGCATGCGGGATGCTGCACGCTTGGTACGTGAAAATATGTATCCCACCTCTTCGAAATCACCCACCGAACTACAGAAAGTTTTACTGAATACTCATGTCTTGTACTTAGAAATAGCATAGTCCTGAAGAAGCGATGGCTATATACCTATTAGACTATATATATACTATATAAATTTGGACTGTCATGCTCAGCGTAAAATTTCCTATAGGATAGGAAGGTTTTTGAAATTGTTCCACCTAGATTGGCCATTCACCCCACTGTGCGTCTCCTGCAACAGCTCCTCAAACTGAAAAACAGCTGATTTTTTAAACCTCACTTTTAATTTAACACTGCAGACGGAACATCTGTCTCTCTACAAGTACGTTTCACGTTCTTAGTGCCAGGCGCACCCCTGGCGTGAGCAGGCCTCTGTCGCGCCACAAGTTCCTCAGCCGGCTCTCTGCAGTGAAGCTGATCGGTTCTGTTTCTCTCCAGGGACATCCAGCTGCCTGTAAGTACCTTTTTACTAGAAATTACCCTGCCTATCAGACATATGTTCCGCCTAGTGTAAATGGACTTTCCATCTCATAGACATGTGTTGTGCTAAGAGAGGTACGATTTCCATGTCTATTAGACATACGTTCCGTTGAAGGGGGGTAAAATGTATATTATACATATGTTCCGCTAGGCGTGGTTAATTTTGTCTGCCTAAAAAACAGATTTCCGCTAAGGCAATCAATGTTTCTCTGGAGTTATACAAGACCACCTAAATACATTATTCTTGAGCTGTAATTATGTTGCACTACGAGTAGGTTAGATACATACCTTCTAGATATTAGTTAGATACATACCGTGATCATTAATTTGACTGCTGAGCATCCGGATCACACTCTTTTGAATATGAAAATTGGAGAAGAGAAACAATTGAAATCCTGATGATGGATGTTTGTTTTTATTGTACCTAATTATTGTTCACAGACATTAAATTGAGAGGTATAAATGATAGGTACTGGGGTTTCCAGGTTCTGAGTATAGGTAGCACCTGCTGCTTTTGCAAACAGAATAGTACTGGTAGTAGCTTCTGCTGTTCTCAGTTTCTTTTTTCTTTTCTCCCACAGAAAATGGACAAGGTTCCAAAATCAATTTCGGGGCGAACAAAAAAGAAAAGAAAAAAGGCTCCTGAAGAAGAAATGGACTCCTAAGACTCAAACATCCCTGATGAGGATGATTTCATCGTTCCGTCGGAGGAATTCGATTCTGATTCCGATGAAGATGAGGGCCCAGCATTGCCTGTACAACAAGATGGTGATGTCAGATCTCAGCAGCACTCATCCCAGGAGGACGTCAGCCCATCACTCCCCATTCATCAGAATTCCAACGGCTGATCTCAGCAGCACTCATCCCGCGGATATATCAGCGCAGCAATGCTCATTCAACAAGATGTTGACGACGTTCCCACGACAGCTCACCACAAGAGGACGATCCCCAAGAGCCAGGAGATATCAACAAGCGAGCTGGCACCTCTAAAGGGATGGAACCTCTCCTCTGTGTTCCCATGTTGGACCATTCAAAAATCTCTATTTTTTTTTCATACACTCACCGAAAGTTCCTCAAAATACGTCGTACCTGTCTCTTAGACAGGTGTTCCCTTGTGAGTGTCTGAAAAATGTTTGTCTGGGAGGCAGACATTCCGCTAAGTGCAAGTTCTGTGTATGTCTGATACGCATCAGGTGTTCCGCTAAACACGAAGTGAAATCATGTTCCGTCTGCAGTGTTAAATGATCAAGGTACCCATCCAAGGTGGAACACACTCACATCTCACTCAAGGCTCCATGTCAGCAACCACAATGACATATTCACGATCAGCGAGAAATTTCGCATAAGAACTTGAAGTGGAGTGGAACTACTTCGGGAACATCGAATACGTGCCTGTGACTCACTTTTCAAAACTTCACGATACATTCAGATTGAGACAACCTCAAAGATAAGTTTAATCGACTTGTCATTTCCATCATCCCGTAAACTGAGTGGCTGCGATAAGCCTCCAAGAGTTCGAGTCAAGCAAATGAGAACGTGGCAACTGGCGAACTGGCCGTCGAAAAAACCGGATTTCGGCCGGCTCTGGCTCGATTTCAGTAAGAAAAGACCGTAAACGGAGAGGCCTAGAGCTAACCGCTGGATCCTCTTTGTAGCTGCTGACGTTACAGAATAATCTCGTATCACTTCATAAACACGGGGACGCACAGACGTGAGAAGCAACGATACCTTTCGCTCATTTTCTACATAATTTGCTTCGAAGTATTGTTCGAGCCTTTCGATGTAAGTCGTCCACCTGTCACCCACGTCAAACGTCGGAAGCTCGCCTAGAGCTTCACGATATACCACCGTGGTACTTCTGGAAGTAGTAAGCGCTGGAGGTGGATCGCCGGGCATGATGGTTGGTTTACGGTTTCAATAAAACTATTCAAACCTTTTAAAAGTCGAAAACTTTCCAATCCGGGCAAGAAATTACTCACAGCAATAATCACTGCACTCTCGCAAACTAAATGGTTTTTTACCCGTCGCCAGTTGAAATAGATTAATATGTGGGTGTCGGGATCGTAATGAACTGGATGCCATTCCAAGCTAAACTGATTTATTGATACTGAGTTGTCGATTGATACTACGATAAATCGATTGTAACTATCATCGATTCGACAGACTCATAGGTACTATTACTATTACTCATACTATTATTTTTATACTGCGGAGTAGAAGTGAATGATTTTCATCCGAAAGGTAGGTGGCCCGAACTGGTGGACTTACGAGTGGTTCAAACCGGATCATGGACCCAATATCAGAGACACAGAAGAAATATGACTTAATGAAACAATTCGAACCTTTTCAAATGATCTTGCCGTTACAACGCATTAGACTAACTCCCAAATGAAATTCAACAACTTCCTTGATTCCTCTCCGTTCTGGAGATTAAGTAGGTATGTAAAAGGAGGTAGATGAAAAAAAGCTGAGTTTCACGCTTAGCATTGCGACTTTTTTTTTCAAGTTTATCATTATAATTATTATGTAGTGGGCAATGCAACTTGAACCGAAGGCAACTTGAACAACCCTATTACCCTGTAACTAAGATATTATACAAGACTCGTTTATTATTACCTATATGAGATCAATAGATGGACATCAAAGTTGCCTAATCGACGTAAAACGCCCAAAACTCAAACGTGTAATTGAATTTGATTGTCCCATCAGGTTTACGCTCCTTACGCGCGAAGACTTGTGAACCACAGTGTCCAAGATCAAAAAACGCTGCAAATCCCTGCACAACGGTTTATTATTTTGTACAGAATACCCTCCTGTTACAGACCACAGCTCTCTGTATACATAACCCGTCTAAATAATATGTACTAGTCTATACATATTATGTAGATCGCAGACCCTCCGTAGGTTAGTACCTAACCCCGTACTCGTTACTAGGTACCTATCTAAATCTCGAGTTAAATGTTGCTAGAATAATTCTGTCGATGACAAGCAGTAACTAGAACGGCAAAAAGTAACGCAAATAATGAAGTTCTGAAGGAAAATTGTTGATATGGAGTGAAATGGATGCCCCTTCTGCATAGACCACTGTTTTCTGTGGTCAATACCTACCTTCGTGGTCAATAACTTGCCCATCAATAATACTTCAACGGTTATTCAAGTCCGATCAACAAAATCCAGCCCCTTCTTGGTTGATGAACCGCTGTATAATAATTTACTGTTGTGAAATAATTTACCGTTGTGAAATAATTTACCGTTATGTAAGAATTTACCGTTGTGTAATAATTTGCCGATGAGTAATAATTTGCCGTTGTGTAATAATTTACCATTGCGTAATAATTTACCCATGAACAATACTTCAACGTTTGTTCACGTTACAAAAGTACCTCCCGATCAACAAAATCAAGCCCCTTCTTGGTAGATGAACCGTTTTGTAATAATTTACCGTTGTGTAATAATTTACCGTTATGAAATAATTCACAGTTGTGTAATAATTTACCGTTGTGTAATAATTTGCCATTGCGTAATAATTTACCATTGTGTAATAATTTACCCATCAATAATACTTCAACGTTTGTTCAAGTTTCAGAAGTGCCTACCAACTAAATCCAATAGTCCATCACTTATAAAATAAAATAATATCGCAGAACAACCAACTCGACTTCATACAGCCATCCTTGATTATAGTCAGGTGCTCCCTAGAGCACCTGAGCACTAGAGCTGGGTCGGATTTATACCGTTTGATTCACGATCGTGTTGACGAAGCTTTTTGGTGCACACGAATGGCTGTAAGTACAGTGCTCCGGGTGGTCTCAAAAAATTGTTTAGCTCAAGATAAATTTAATAACGTAAAAAAAAACAATACCCTTCTATCGAAAGTTTTTGAGCTATGGCGTTCTGAAAATTGCAACCCCTATTTTGAACCCCTTAGACATGACTGACAGTAACGTCGAGGTTCGAGGACCAACTAGACCCCGAACGGAACCTATAACCCGAATTTCATCAAATTTGTTTCATGGTAACTAAGAAAAGTGGTAATAATTAATAAACCGTTGTGTAATAATTTACCGTTGAGTAATGATTTACCGTAGTAATAATTTACCCATCAATAATACTTCAACGTTTGTTCAAGTTTCACTACTTACCTACCAACAAACTCCAAAAGAGCCATCATTTTTCAAATGAAATAATATCACACAACAACCAACTCGACTTCATACTCCGCCAATATAATCAGGTGATCCCTACCAATGATTGGCCGTATTC
Organism: Leptopterna dolabrata; assembly: GCA_954871275.1. NCBI lineage: Eukaryota > Metazoa > Arthropoda > Insecta > Hemiptera > Miridae > Leptopterna > Leptopterna dolabrata. The sequence goes on along the minus strand of OX940975.1, from coordinate 27,779,518 downwards.
ACAAATTCCTATTGTGGGCGCGTCTCTGGTTACGAGATTTGGTTTGAATTGTATACAATTTCATTCACACTGGAGTCGAAAATGCCTGTCGGTGCAAACTTCGGGGCCTTACTGTGAACGAACGGCTGGACGTACGACGCTCCGGATGGTCTTAAAAAACTCGCAAGTTCAAGAACTATTTAAAATCGTAAAAATATTCACGTAAAAAAATGGTATAGGCGTTTTGAAAATTTCAACCCCTATTTTGAACCCCATACAGATGACTCACAGTAACGTCGAGCTTCGAGGACCAACTAGACCCCGAACGGAACCTATAACCCGAATTTCATCAATTTTCTTTCATGGTAACTAAGAAAAGTGGCCCGTACGGCGTACGGCGTACGGCGGACAGACAGAAATTTTGGTTTATTATTTTCAATAATGAACCATTGGAATCGAGCATGAAAAAAAAAATTCTTACCCCCCCTCAAAATTTGATGGTTTACGTTTCAAGGTATGTAGAATCCAAAACTGCAATAAAAATATTTCTGTCTGTCCGCCGTACGCCGTACGCCGTACGCCGTACGGGTCACTTTTCTTAGTTACCATGAAAAAAAATTGATGAAATTCGGGTTATAGGTTCCGTTCGGCGTCTAGTTGGTCCTCGAAGCTCGACGTTACTGTGAGTCATCTCTAAGGGGTTCAAAATAGGGGTTGAAATTTTCAAAACGCCTATACCATTTTTTTACGTAAATATTTTTACGGTTATAAATAGTTCTCGAACTTGCGAGTTTTTTAAGACCATCCGGAGCATCGTACGTCCAGCCGTTCGTACACAGTAAGGCCCCGAAGTTTGCACCGACAGGCATGTTCGACTCCAGTGTGAATGAAATTGTATACAATTCAAACCAAATCTCGTAACCAGAGACGCGCCCACAATAGGAATTTGTGAATACGGCCAATCATTGGTAGGGATCACCTGATTATATTGGCGGAGTATGAAGTCGAGTTGGTTGTTCTGTGATATTATTTAATTTGAAAAATGATGGCTCTTTTGGAGTTTGTTGGTAGGTAGTGAAACTTGGACAAACGTTGAAGTATTATTGATGGGTAAATTATTACTACGGTAAATCATTACTCAACGGTAAATTATTACACAACGGTTCATTATACCATCTACGTAGAAGGGGCTGGAGTTTGTTGGTAGGTACTTTTGCAACTTTTTTCACTCCTCATCAACAATTTCTTTTCAGAACTTCATTATGTGTGTTTCTTTTTGTTAGGTACTGTTTGTCATCGGCAGAATTATTTTAGCAACATTTAACTCGTGATTTAGGTAGGTACCTAGTAACGAGTACGGGGTTAGGTACTAACCTACGGAGGGTCTGCGATCTACATAATTATGCATGGAATAGTACATATATTATATTATATAGACGGGTTATCTATACATAGAGCTGTGATCTGTAACAGAAGGGTATTCTATACAAAATAATAAACCGTTGTGCAGGGATTTGCAGCGTTTTTTTATTGCAGTTTTGGATTCTACATATACCTTGAAACGTAAACCATCAAATTTTGAGGGGGGTAAGATTTTTTTTTTTTTTTTCATGCTCGATTCCAATGGTTCATTATTGAAAATAATAAACCAAAATCTAGTTATGTACGCGCTTTGCAGATCTGCGCGTGGCCAGCACAGGCTATAATAATATTATCTTGACGATATTATCTTGACGATTACGCGCTTTACGTCCGTGACGGTTTGTTGTCGCACTTTACGCGATCGTTTACGGCCTTTGAGTTATACGCGCTTTGCGCGATTACGCGTCAATCTGAACTCAGCGTTAGATTTGACTAAAAATCAAGAGTGATTAAAAAAATCGTCGCGACTCCCAGCCAGGGTTGCGTGGAAAAAAATAAAAAGAAGGAAAAAACTCATATTCCCACAACCAAAAGTTCCAGGCATGCAGCATGAACTATTATACAAAAATTCGCTAAAATTAAAGACTAGGGTGAACTCTTGAGGTACTGGGGCGAACACTTGAGGTACTGAGGCGAACTCTTGAAGAATTGCAGAGGATGTGCCGAGTCAATAAATGGATGAATGGGCATAGACTGTCTCTGGCCGTCCGTAAGACAGAAATCCTCTAATCAAAAAGAAACGCATTGAGAGGAGAGACCCTATGACAGTGGGCGACCACACTGTGAACCCATCAGGAGCTGTCAGATCCCTGGGATTGATGATCGACTGCAAGCTCAGTTACTGGGAGCATATTTGCAAGAGTAATAACAAAGCTTCGGCAGTTACTGCATATCTCAGCCGACTCATGGCAACTATAGGCGGAACCTCTTCCGTGAAGAGAAGATTGTTGATGAGAGGGGCAGAAGCCATGATGATATACGGGGCTGAGATATGGGCCGATTCTGCGATATACAAGAAATACAGCCAGAGGATGCTAGCTACGCAAAGAGAAGGAGCCCTGCGTATATGTATAACGAGTTTATTTAGAACAGCCTCTGAGCCAGCAGCCTTGGTGATAGCAGGGGTGGTACCAATTGACCATCTGGCAAGACAGCGCAAACGTGTATTCGAAAGACGGGGAAGAAGAGGGTAAGATCAAATAAAGAAGGAGGAACAAAAAAAAAAAATACTCAAGGCATGGCAGGAGAGATGTCAGGCGGAAACGCTAGGCCATACAGACAGCACGCCCGATAAAACAGATTCGCCCATGGCTCGAGAGGGGGCATGGTGAGGTGGGCTGCTACCTCACTATGCTGCTCTCTGGCCATGGATACTACTTACCAAGCCTACCTCCATAGGATGGGCAAGGTGGCAAGCCCGAGCTGTAGGTATTGTGGATGTGAAACAGATGATGCTGAACATATTTTCTTCGTAGGTATATGTGTACGATGGGCAAACAGGAGATCTAAGACGATGGGAAGTATCAGACCAGAGAATCTGATCAGTAAGATGTTAGGAGGCGAGGAACACTAGAAAGCAGTTGCAACATTTGCCACTGACCTACTGCAGATTAAAAAGAGAGAAGAACGAGAAGAAACAACGGAATAATGATAAAATATTGCTGAAGGAAATAACAAGATGGAATCCTAATGCTAAATTAACGAACCCCACCACGAAGTAGGAAAGAGTTTGTGAGGTTTTAGTCGGTAGTTCGGTAATGGAGAGTCCGACACTTCTTGGTGTGGTTGGGACCCACCAAGAGTCCGTAAAAGAGAATTTCCATACAACCCCCACCGAAACGAAAGAAAAAAAAATTTGATGTCACTAGAATCACCTTCTGTATAACACTGGCTATTCATTTTTAGGAAACACTAATGGGCATGGGCACACAACTCTGAATTAGACATTCGCTAAACCAGAGACAAAGAGAAGGGCCAAATTACATTTTGTCCTTATCTTCTTCTAGTCTCTCGTTAATATTATTTTATTCTATGAATATATAGGTTTATATATTTAGACCTATATGTGATATATAGGTTTATGTAGGTAACTAATTAAACAACCTACAGGTGACAGTCATGATTTTATGGGTAGTTTTAATTAATCAAAATTCACAGCCATGAGGACTAGAGGAACAGTTAACACAGCCATCAGATAAGTAGATTGCCTAAAATAGTTGTGTCAGGAACTTAACGTATAAAATACAATTTAAATAGGTAGGTATGTATCACCAGCAGATTTTTTTCTGCGTAACCACAAACATCCAGGGCCCTTTTGAGGCCCTGCTATCACCAAGTACAGGTATTTTCGCATGCTTCGTACTTTTCACAGTGAACAGTAAAAGTATATCAAGTAACGGAGAAATCCAGCCACTGTAAATACTCTCACACGAGCTGGTGTGAGGAACAATGAATGTTCTTGATGAGGGGGGTGGGGGGGGGGTCGGATATAGTGAGCGGTCGCTCATCTCTGTGGAGATTACGGATGATTTCGTGAAAACGTTTGCCCCCGTGGACTCTGCACGGCGACTTCCCCCCTCGACATTACTAAAGGAAAAATTCGACGCGCGCGCGCGCGTGCGTGTGTGTGTGTGTGTGTGTGTGTGTGTGTGTGTGTGTGTGTGTGTGTGTGTGTGTGTGTGTGTGCGTGTGTGTGCGTGTGTGCGTGCGTGCGTGTGCGCGTGCGTACGTGCGTGCGTGCTCGCGTGCATGCGTGCGTGTGTGTGTGAAACGTTTTGTTTTATCGCGTCCAAAACGAGGCAATGCGCCCTGAGGGTCACCGTACTTCGCAGTAGTTTTTCAATATTCTAACAGGGTTCCCTTGTACAGCCCATGTCCCACTGAAGCGTTTACAGGACATTCTGTTCCGCTTCATTCGGAACGGAACGTTTCGGAACGGTTCAGTGCACATTTAACATCGGCGGACATTTCCAAATATCGGAGACTCGTGATTTCCGAACGTGAAAATTGAGTGTCATCGCTGAGCATGGCGACTGGAATACCTCATAGTCGCTATGTGGCTCCAAATCTATATGTGGGTGTGGCAAAATACTCGTACAGTCATTAATGTTATTTTGCAAACACCCTGAGTTCCTGTAACCAAATATTTCAAACTGAAAGTAGGTATCCAGCTGTATTTTAATTACCCGTGAGTGTGCTAAAAATTGCAATCCCCTTGACTTCGTCGTCCCCTCCTTTCTTCCCGGGTGAAAGTAAGCTCTGCTGTTTAGGCATATTATTTTATTTGCTCAATTCGTTTTTAGAAGCTTGGTTTCCATTATTTTATCTTTTATCTTATATTTGCCGTTTTGTTAAATCTACATTTTTTAGGAATTATCCCCCCCAACCACCACCAAAGCATAGGTGGAATTGGAATTTCCTTTTTTAATCGCGGAGGCAATTTCCTTTCTGGCAAAAGATAATTATCTTTTTTTGTCCTTTTGGATTTCGAAGGTGAAATATATTTAATTTTTTGCTTCCTCACTACCGCCAGGTAGGGAAGCCTTGGATTCAAGATTGAGTAAAAAAACGCTGCAAATCCCTGCACAATGGTTTATTATTTTGTATAGAATACCCTTCTGTTACAGATCACAGCTCTATGTATAGATAACCCGTCTATATAATATAATATGTACTATTCTATATTATGTAGATCGCAGACCCTCCGTAGGTTAGTACCTAACCCCGTACTCGTTACTAGGTACCTACCTAAATCACGAGTTAAATGTTGCTAAAATAATTCTGCCGATGACAAACAGTACCTAACAAAAAGAAACACACATAATGAAGTTCTGAAAAGAAATTGTTGATGGGGAGTGAAAAAAGTTGCAAAAGTACCTACCAACAAACTCCAGCCCCTTCTACGTAGATGGTATAATGAACCGTTGTGTAATAATTTACCGTTGAGTAATGATTTACCGTAGTAATAATTTACCCATCAATAATACTTCAACGTTTGTTCAAGTTTCACTACCTACCAACAAACTCCAAAAGAGCCATCATTTTTCAAACGAAAAAATATCACAGAACAACCAACTCGACTTCATACTCCGCCAATATAATCAGGTGATCCCTACCAATGATTGGCCGTATTCACAAATTCCTATTGTGGGCGCGTCTCTGGTTACGAGATTTGGTTTGAATTGTATACAATTTCATTCGCACTGGAGTCGAAAATGCCTGTCGGTGCAAACTTCGGGGCCTTACTGTGAACGAACGGCTGGACGTACGATGCTCCGGATGGTCTTAAAAAACTCGCAAGTTCAAGAACTATTTAAAACCGTAAAAATATTTACGTAAAAAAATGGTATAGGCGTTTTGAAAATGTCAACCCGTATTTTGAACCCCTTAGAGATGACTCACAGTAACGTCGAGCTTCGAGGACCAACTAGACGCCGATCGGAACCTATAACCCGAATTTCATCAATTTTTTTTCATGGTAACTAAGAAAAGTGGCCCGTACGGCGTACGGCGTACGGCGTACGGCGGACAGACAGAAATATTTTTATTGCAGTTTTGGATTCTACATACCTTGAAACGTAAACCATCAAATTTTGAGGGGGGGTAAGAATTTTTTTTTTCATGCTCGATTCCAATGGTTCATTATTGAAAATAATAAACCAAAAAAGAATGTATGTCCTCCAACACAAAAATTTCCACTACCATTTTGCGTTTTTCACAATCAAGGAACATTCTTGGATCTGTGTCTGTTTGTCTCTGCGGTTAATTCCTTGTAACGCGAAATAATGATCGAAATGGGCTAAAATTTGAAGGGTAGGTGCGGGTTGGGTCACAATTGGTCCCATAACAAAATTATTGAAAAGTACTGTAAATTTTATTACCAATATTATTACCGTAATATTACCTCATAAATATAAGTGGTACCTTAGATCGTTGAAATGAGTTCAAACGTTCAGGGTTGATCAGCAATAATACTTCGATAGTTCCGTATGAATTTTACAGGAATCGTTCTGTCACTTTCGTCTGCGCTAACGCGAACATGAAATGTTGATCATTTACTTGTAACGTAGAGAGCTGAAAATTTGAGGTTACACGCTAGTTGGATCGCAAATGGTTTCTTATCAAAATGATTGAAATCGTACCGTAAATATCGTCTTCGTATGCGCAAACATGAAATACTTGAAACGCCCATAACTACCTATCTTAGATATCGTTGAAATGATAGTTCATAATATCATTTCAGTATCATTGAAATTTCGATAGTTCCATGAATTTCATTGGGATCGCACTGTAACTTTCCTCTGCGCACGCGCGAAAATGAAGCGTTGGCATGTTCGATCCTATCAAGCATATTAAGTAATTTATTACTACTCAATTTATTGCTATTCAATCACTTTGACATACATTTTTTGGTTTATTTTCAATAATGAACCTTTGGAATCGAGTATGAAAACAATTTTTTTAACCCCCCTCAAAATTTGATGGTTTCCGTTTCAAGGTATGTAGAATCCGAAAATGCAATAAAAAAATTTCTGTCCGTCCGCCGTACGCCATATTTTACCAACTGATTCTATATATCCATGTTTTTACCACAAGAGAGGAAGCTATAATACTGCCCGCCCAACTTTAAATTGGCACGGTTTAAAAAAAATACTTCCTTCAACACGGAAGAAAACAGTTTTCTCGGGACAGTTCCTTCCTTTTTTCTAATTAGAAATTTCTATATTTGGTAGGTTCAAGGGCCTCACTATCCCTAAAATTCCCGACAATCATCCTGACAACTTTTACAACAATCAAGTGGCCAATTAGCCTAGGAAACAACCTATAAAGCAAGTTTGTCCTACTCGTTCGACGTCGTGAAGTTTGATGATGGTCTATCATAAGGAAAGGTACAGTACAGTCCAGAAGATAAAATACAACATCCATGCTCCGTAACGATAATCATGGACCGTGTTGTTAGGCGACCAGTTGCTAATTTCTTGACTGGTTACTATCAGTACTAGTACTACTGTTAACTACTCTGTCAAGTTTCTAGCAAGTAACTAGGTTCAGCGATAAGCATTATTTCATTTGATAAACATCTTTCACACATTATAAAAAAGTAGGTACCTAGGTACTTTTTATCAAAAAGATTCATTCCAGTGGCGGCTGGTGGCACCAGATTCTGGTGTGGATACTTTTATCACGGCACAACCCATCAAAATAAATTTCGAGAAATCGTCTGGTGAATGAGTTACCTTGCTGAGAGACTACGTAGGTTACCATTGGTACTACGTTGCAGGTCCACAGAATAACTTCGCATGCGTTACAGATGCATGCGTTCGCAGGAAACAAAGACTCTCGCATGCGTCTTAGATCGAAAGGGCATTTTCCGCTAGTAACTGAAGTAAAATAACCATACTTTTCGGAGGAAAGCAAACGCACCACACCAGCAGGTGGACATACTGACAACCCAACAGACAAAAGACAGACTTGCACTCACATAAAAACAACCGTTAACTTCCTTTTCTTTGTTCTCCTACTACTAAAACACCTTTCACCGCCTTTCATTTCTCCCATCTTCACACATGAGTCCCTACTACCATGAAACTAGAAGACGTAGGGAAGAAATCAAATAGGTGGATCGAGAAACACACCAACCCACTTCCTCTCTCTGGACGCTTCAAAAAATGTATTTATACATCTGCGGTTCCACCCATCCAACCAATGCGGTTTTTCCCCCCTTTACTTGGCATTAGCCTGGAGCTATAGTCATGAAGACATTTTGGATAATTACTACAGATCTATGTCTAATGTGATTCGCTCATTCATTTTGGTGCTGCCACGTGGTGGTGGATTTTGCTACTAAACTCGTTGCATTTAGCCTTAAGAAGAACTTACAATAAATTTGTATCTACCTTTGGAAAATTTAAAATTAAATCTTCACTTCTATATCATAAATTAATGAACACACTGATTTATAAACTGACAATAATTTACAGTGAATGATCTGATGATAGTGCAGCGTGTTCTCTAGGTGTTGACTGACTACATCTAGCATATTAATTTTTCCTTGCATCTCTATGCTTCGGGCATACCATTAAGACGTGAGGTAATGTGCCTGCTTCCGTGATGTTGTTACAGTTGGTACAGTGTGGAGTGTCGCGCGGTCTGATTATATGCAAATGTGCTCCACACAGTCCATTCTTCGATCGCAGACGAACGATAATGCGAATAAACTTTCTCTCAAGTTCAAACGTAGCGGTTCAAACGGTTTCCATGGTTGCAAGGAGACCTGTGGGTTTTCTTTCCGGTAATGCTCCCCTGTTTGTGCGTGGTCATAAAGCAGCTGCTACTGAGTCTTCAACTCAACGGCAGACTTCTAATGTGGTTAGCTATTCAACTCTAAGCTTCCAATGTCGTCCATCGTTTAAAGTGATGTACCTACTAGCGCTCTAAGCGGTTTTTGAGTTGAACTACTCGGCAATTTACCTGACACGTCGTATCTAGCAGGAACTTAGAAATTTAATTTCCCACTCGTTTTCTGCCTAGACTTTCTAACATAAACACCTCATTGTGGGTTTGATCAATTTCGAAATAAAAAGCAAGTCACGATTCGAACAAAATGTCTTTACTTTATTATTTTTAGAACAACTCAATCAACTGAATCAACATCAACGGCACTAATTTTTCCTCATCCCGTTTATTCTCTCTAAATTTTCTGTCCTTGGAGACGCTTCTTCTTCTTCTCCTTAAGCCATTTCATGTGCAGCCTGGACATGATTTACACGGTGTGTTCCATCGTCCCATGGAAGTTCCCATACTCGGCCATCTGCGGTGCCTCGTCCTCGAGGATATTGGATCCAATCCTGACCCGGAATCCCTTGGTAACGATTGCTTCTCCTGATCCGTATTTTCAGTTTCCAGCCCGTTCCCTCCAACGTTGTTGTCCATGTTGACATCCACATCGTCTGTCTCCAATTGTCTGTTCTCATCTCTGCCTTGTTCCTCATCAAACAAGTCCTTCCTCACGTCACCATCATTTACCTGCGCCATCTCTTCTTCTTCATGTTCACAGGGTTCGCAATCGTCATCACTACTGAAGAAGTCTAGACCAGCAGCCCATGGTTTCATATACTCCACCATTGTTGTTGTTTGACGTGGGCCTTCTGCAGATCCAATCCTTTCAACTGAGTATCTCTCATTGGTTCCCACTTCCACCACTCGATATGGACCGATGTACTTAGTCTGGAATTTAGTCCCTGGTTGAGTGCGTTTAATGGCCACAATATCTCCTACTCTGTAGAGCCGAGCGACCTTGCGACGTTTGTCAAAACCCCCGCCGGTCCTCTTCCTGAACGTGCTCTATATTCTTCTTGGCTTCGGCCCGGACAATATCCCGTTCTTCATTGACAATGGCATACATCTCTTGCTCAATGATCCTACTTAATTCGTTGATCTCACTTACTCGCATCTCCTTCCCAATCAAGAGCTTGAATGGAGTATACCCAGTACTCCTGCTAGGTGTAGAATTTATTATCTGCTGCGCTAGGTCAACGTATTTCCACCAGTCTTCTGGTTTGGGATGTGAGAGTTTTGGGGTCCCTCTTTTGTACGGATAGCTCCCGGTGTATCAACTTGCTACTCACCCTCAGCGTGAATTCCTCCCTTAACGCTCTAGCCATACTGTTCCATGTCCTGTGAGCCCGTTCATGTTGGATAAACAGGGCAGCTGAGCCTGTAAGGAGCCTGCGACAGTAGAGGAGTCTCTGTATATCAGTCAATTGGCACAACTCACTGAGCTCCTCAAACTGGCGGAGCCAATGGTCAACTGTCCTTGTTCTGTCATCTCCACTAAATTTAGGGATTGACTCTTCAATATCTCTGAACGACATCACGTGTGAAGAGGGGTTTGTAGATGCCTCATTTACCTTTGAGCAGTGAGGTGAGTCCCTCTCATCTGCAATATTGCTACCACATTCATCACCGTCACAGTCATTGTCCGATCCAGCATCACTTATTTCTGATTCAGTACTTTCACTGAATTTCCTCGTCTTTTTCTTTGTTTTCTTATGGCCTGACTTATTACCATCTGGCTTCAAACCTTTACCCAATTCTTTGTGACTAGATTTTTTAATGGTCTTAGCGTTCTCCAACACCGCCACTTCCTTCAAGCGTTCTACCAGATCAGCCTTTTTCCCATTGGCCGCTTATCCGTGCTTCTCTAACTCATTCTTCAGCTCACCAACTGTCATTCGCCCTATTCTATCCTTGGTCAAATGATCCATAAAAACAAGACGAATACTCTATCAAGGTGGGTAATTCAGCAATAACTTCTAATTAGGAACTCACTTAACCGCTTCTTCGTGCTCACCAAATCCTCGACACTAGAACAGGCAAAACGTTACGCGCACGACACAACCTACAGCACCACACAACTTCCGTGACCTATTTAAGTCTTATTTCTTTTGTTGACCGAATCGCGGACGAGCCCCCATAAATGTGGGTTTGATCAATTTCGAAATAAAACGCAGGTCACGATTCGAACAAAATGTCTTTACTTTATTATTTTTAGAACAACTCAATCAACTGAATCAACATCAACGGCACTAATTTTTCCTCATCCCGTTTATTCTCTCTAAATTTTCTGTCCTTGGAGACGCTTCTTCTTCTTCTCCTTAAGCCATTTCATGTGCAGCCTGGACATGATTTACACGGTGTGTTCCATCGTCCCATGGAAGTTCCCACATCATTATTACAACTGTTCCAAACCATGTGACATACTGTCCTCCGACCTCAGATCCAGTGGAACGTTCACTCCAAATTGCTTTACTATTCTCATTTAAATTATGTTAAATGTTGTATATATTTGCCGGTTCAGGCGCATTTGGCACGGCACACGGCACGGCACGGGCTAAACCAATCAAAGGCTAGGACGAGCTCAGAGGGAGAGGTGGCGGGGTGGGGGGGCTGCAGCGGGGGGACCAAGCTAAGGAGGGGGAGGGGTGGGGAGGGGTCAGGCGACGTTTTGTTCAAACTGTCACTCAACTCGGCTATCAAGGTCGTTTTCAAGTTAATCAGCTCTCCTCTCAGATATTTCAAGGTCACGGTTCCGACAGAGGGTCGGCAATCTTGCGGTTTTTAGCATCGTAGGTACCGAGCAATTTTCGATAAAATAACGTTTTTTAATCCAAACAACATGTGCCATTGTTGAGGTTCCATCAAGTTTATTATTTTCATGTAAGACTAACGTTGTCTACTGTTGGAAAATATCCATCGATCGTAAATATTCTACAGGGGTTAAAGAATAAACGGAACATGAGAAACATGTTCTTCTTGTTTTTTTTTTTTAAATGCCCCTCAGGCCTTTTTTTCTTTTTTTTACTTAAAATTACCTATTTTTCTTATTTACTTGGAATTAGAATTAGTATAGTAATTTTTCGAATGAAATGCGAGGTGGGTCCTATATGTCCTATATGTCAGAAAATATATAAATAAAAATAAAAAATTATTAAGTTATAAGATGTTAATAAATACGTTCCTTGAAGAAGAAAGACCCATTAATAAGGCATTATTACCCGCGTTTGTAAGCTGGTATACCACTAACCATGAATAATGAAAACTATCTCCTAATAAAGGTTCGTGATAAAGTTTCCTACGGCATTTATCGATTAAGGAAAAAAATACCGATGGAAGATAACAAATCATTTCATGACTATTGTATGAGGTATATCAATAACGAGAAATATAATAATGAAAAATATAAAGTTTCCTAATAATAAAGTTTCCTATTTCCATGAAAAAAATGTCAGTAATGGATGGGGTGAAGCAAAAGAGCTATGAAAACAGTTCAATTTTCATCACTATTTATTCACATATTGGATGGCAAACATCTGTGGTGTAATGCTGAATATTCTGTATGTAGCTCATTACAATAAACGCGCTGAACTATATTCCCGCATCTTTTGTGATTGAAGAATCCTCTAAGTACTGGAGTTTCTCCCGACCATGATGATGATGATGTTTCAAATGTTTTGAAGCGAGGAAACGTCTAGTTGGTCAGGTTCCGTATAAAACCCCGCTATCTGAATCATATCTAGTGGGGGTTGACTCGCAGTGCTGGCTCCCAAATCATGATGGACTCCACTCACAGCTGTCAAGTCTCTCATTTTATCCATAACACAGTTTATAGTTGGAATCAGAGTGATCAAACTGGACGTGGCCTTTGCACTTAATGTGATAGTAGAAGGCTCAGTATGTAGGAGACGATCCAGCCAGTTCGGATGGTAACTTAGTATCAAATGCTGTTGCGGAGTACTACACGCAGACATGTGTGTTCCATGAAAAAACGTAGCATCAATTTTACGATCTGCTTGCTGCAGCTTCTCACTGAACAGTTCCCAGTCATCAATAGAAATGTAGAACGCCACCCCACGAGGTCTTCTTATCACAATCACAATTGTAGTCAAGTCAGACAGACCAACGATCAACTGTAGATTTTTCGCGCTATCAATGTTGAATGTACTGGAGAGCATTAACGAGCCCATGATGATGGCGATGGCGATTGTATACTAGTGGCTTACTCTCGCTGACCCGTGTTTTTATAATCAACCATCCCGTCCCCATTGCTGTCAATAGCAAATTATTTTCTTATTTCTTAGCTTCATAGTGTTTATTTGCGTAAGATATCGTAACATAATCTTGAGGTGAATTGGCCTCCCCGGTGCCAAGTAGACGATATGTTCCAAAATGTAGAGTTCGAGTTTTATCATTTCTTACGAAGGGGAGTGAGCCTAGTGTAACAACATCTGACGTATTTATTGGAGGTTTCACATTAATCAATCGTTTTTCATTAAAATCAACTACATTAGGCTTGGCTGATATAATATGATTTTTCTTTATTAGTTCCTCTAATGCTGAATCCAGTTCCTTTACAATTATTTCGCTCACCAACTCGTTCAAAATATTTGACTCCGTAGAGCGAGGAGACAATTTCATGGGTTGAGATCCAAATCTGCTGATCGCTGACATGATAATGGTTATCAAGTGATTATGTTCAACTCTTTTAATTCTTCAATTAAGGAAAATATTTCAGGGTCGTGAGAAGTATTTCCTGCTTGTTTTGAAGCAAGCAACAGACGTAGGCGATCGACTAATTCGTTAGGATCATCAAAGTAGACGTATCGTGGTCGTTCATTCACTACTCGAATAAATCCTTTTCCAGTCTTTTTAATTGCGAGTAAGTCCTTTAGTAGATACTTATACTTGTACCCGCTCACATTGTACGGTCTCAATCTTGAATAACCCTGTCGAGCAACATCACTGTGCACGATCAAATCTCTGTAGTTTGCACGATCAATGGCGGTGTATGTATCTGGATCTGGCGCCTTTAGGAAAAGTAAATTGAGTAATCCTTCAGTTATTGGGTGTTTCACTTTATCGTCCAAGTAGATATAGTCACGATCAAGATGTAGCTCCCGGTTCCCTAAACTGAGAGTACCGTTTGCATTAACTTTGGGTCCATATATAGTATCCAAATCCAAGCCCTTCTTGTCTCCCGTTATTAGAGCGAGTAAGAAAGGTCTGGCAAATGAGTGAAATTGACGAAATTGTGTCTCAATTTCCCTCTCCCCTTCCGGGGTTTTACTAGCTTCCTTCAACGCATTTCTAATTAGTGTATCCCTTCTTGGTGTACTTGTAGGTGGGGGCGGTGTTGATGATACATTTTGTTGAATGGCGGGATTAGAAAAGATAATTTGAGATCCATCTTCTTCCGTTTTGATATAATCCCCCTCCGTTTCAGGCAAACTATCTTCTTCTTCTGTGTCCATTTTTTCATTTTCTATAGCATTCTCAATCGGTGGCTGAGGAGATATCTTTTTACGTTTAATGCGCTTACGTTTCACCAAAAAACGTGGGCGGATATTGGTGCTGGCGATGGTTGGTGCAGGTGGATTAATCGTAGTAGGAGGGTGAACAACCTCTTTAAACAGATCTTTCAAAGGATCTAAAGCCATGTTCGTTTCAATTTTCCCCTGTTTCAGCAGTTTATATTTTTCCTTTACCGCTTTTTGCGCTTTTACTAGACGGGCTGTGACATGTTTCACCTCCTCCAATTTCATTTTGACTGATCTACTAAGTTGCTCCGGGGTAATATATATACATCAAATCCCATTCGATAGCGACCATCATTCATGGCTCTGTCCAGGTCTACTAATAAAAAGCTATTTTTCGCCCAACACCGCGAACACATAGTTTTAAATTGTTCAAAATCTAAATCCCCCTGTATATGATCGTCATAAATATGACGTAAATTCAGTATATCCATTTTGAAAAGCGCAATCATAGTAAGGTTGATCCTAATCAAATTTTTAGGCACTAAAACGTAACTATGTGTGCAGAAAAATATGTCGAGTGCAAAATGACGAGACATGGCGAAATATTCTCTCAAAATCTTATAGTCTTCCGTTATAATATCGTCGAATATTACGATAGAATGAGGTTTTATTGCATCTGGTCTCAATAGTTCTACTTGACCATCCTCTGTTGAAGAACCATAAGCGTAATATCCAATGGCAGGTGCAAGGGGCTCCAAAACTCTTCTTAAAAATTGATACTTTTCCTGATTCAACGTTCGTGAAAACAAGTAGACGTTTTCAAACCTCAATCCATTTGGATGTAATAACAAAGAAAGAATGGTGCACGATTTTCCAGAGCCGGATGGCCCGCAAATAAGTCCTCTTATCGGATTTTTCCCAAACAATGAACCATGGGGTAAATAAGATTCATCGATATAACCCATTTCTTGTTTTTCCTTTTCGGCCTCATCGCTAATCTTCAGCCTTACATGCTGCTTCAAGAACCGCATTTTCTCAACTAACTTCATTATATTACAACACACGCATAAATAGGGAAGGTAAAAGAAAGAATGAACCAGTTCAATTATTAATTTCGTAAATATATGTATTACATTTTCAATATAAATACATTAGTTACGTTAATATAAATTACATTCCACGTCGAACAATACCGGATAATGGCAAATAATTAATGATTGTATCTTGGAGCATCAAACAGTAGGCAGTGGTATTGGGCGGTATTTCTTCCTTAACCTCAAAATCTATGCGAATGTCCACTACATTGTTCCCAGTACTTGATTCAACCTGATGACTGCAATCGATCACAACGATTGGGGCAAGGTTTATGAATTCATCGTAAGTTAACATTGGCTCAGACCAATCCTTGGAGTAGTATGATCGTTGAAAATCTGCGTACATTTGATACAGTATTGGCACACGTTTAGAGGAGAAATCAAGATTCATCATGCTGTAAGGAAATATCTGGGAGCCGATATGAAGTCGAAAGTTCGTCAATTGACAATGATTGAAAAGAGTTACATTTTTTTCAACATTTTTCAGTAAATTAGTTTTTAATCCAAAGATGATGTATCTAGGCTTTTCAACATCGGTACTACTTTTCAATGTCCATGAAATCGCCTTGTTCGTTGGTAAGGTTGGGTAGACGGTCAAGTTCCAACTTCGGAATCCCATAATAATAGGCTCATCTTTTTCAAGTATCGATAGTAATTCTAGTTTTTCACTATCGGAAGGCGTCACGTACGGGATATACCATACTATCTTTTTGATGGAAAGTTCAGGTGAGCCGGTTGAGGGAGTGCCAGCTGCCGCTGGCAAGCGTGGAATAATCATGTTAGCATCCGATGCCGATCTGTTGAGTACGAGTTCCATCCGAACATTTACCAAGACTTGTTGATAATCTTCAGCATAACCCATCAATGTGTTTAGTGGTACGCATGCTGAAAATGTTCCACTGTCAGAATCCACACACGGGTTCATTGCTGAAGTGGTAGATGGCATCATCCATCCAGCCTGATGAAGTCCGTTCACAGTCGATTTACTGAAGCTTGCGTACGCCTTCATGTTGGATGTTATGCCGGGGTAGTTAGTTTTATCCACGAGTTCGCCATTCACAAACAGCTTAATCTCATCAAAAGCGTGAGCGATCGCGTTCGGAGCCAAAGTGTACCGATCATATTTTGATAATGAGCCTTCTACATACAAATAACTTTTGGATGGTAGTGTATATTCACCTGGTTGTGAAAACGGAATTATAATCTCATCCGATGGATTGTACCTAGCTGAGGCATATGGCTCATGTGGGCGATATTCCAACTTGGTCAATCTCTCATCAAAATCGAGTTTTCTGTCTACGTCCAACATGTTGATGCTGCGCTGGATTGACGTTATATCCCAAACTTTTCAGAAAGTAATAGTTGGCCGATGTTAGTCGATATCCTCTCCGATTGCAGGTATCAGCTGAACTGATACTATTTTCAGCAGTCAGGTCCTTTTTATGTAGGCGTTGATGATGACGGCGGTGAAAGATCAACATGCTGTAAAGTAATAAATGGTAGAACGTTCCAACCTCTGCTTTTATACTGTCCGTCTTCTGAAATGAAGTCGGATCGATATTATCTCATCTCCAAAGTTGATCAGGTTTCCATCTTGATCGATTATTTTTACGGTAATTTCCTCAAGTTTATCACCAAGCACAGAATGATATGTTACAGATTGCGGGTTTTCTACCATTTTATAACCAGGTGCCACATTTGGAGTGAACTGATAGATGACATGTGTTGGTGTTCCATTACGAATATCACCTTGACAACAAGACGCAGATATACCAATATTTAGTACGTTGAACACATGTACAATACCCTCTGACCAATTCCATTTGTCGCTTGGTAAGTCGTCGTCTGACTTGAATCCCAGTAGTTCTGAAAATGAATCTTCATGATTGAAATCGATGCGTTTGGTGCATTTTATACCGCAACGTTGTGTGTTCAAGTTAACGAGCATTCCAAAATCGATATCTAGTTTTTTCAGTTCACTTTTCAACAGATGACGTAGGTCTGACAACTCGTATGTCCCAGTCGGAACTTTGAATATAACACCAGGATATAGGGCATATTGTTTCCCCGATGGCAATTCCATTCCGTCAACATGTCTCTTCAAGCTTACAGACCATGTTCTTTTCAGCGCCAGATCTGCTGCATAAGAAGCAGTGGATGAAGCATGTAAGACTCTACCCTTATTGAACCCTAAAGGTATCAATACAGAGTCATCACTAGTGTTGAAAAGTGTTCGGGCAGTTTTAATTATTGCATGATGGTCCGTTATCGTGACTTGCATATCCGGGAGCGCGTTTTGAAATAGGGCTGGTATATCGGAGGCGTCGAAAAATTTCCCACTGTTGTCATGTATTGGTATGCCATCATCGATCAGATATAACGAAGAATTCACACCCTCAATCAAGTTTGGTATGGAGAAATATGAGTCAAATGATATCAACCCGGCCTCCCAGTCGGATGAGTCGAGTTGAATTGGTGGAAAAAAGTCCGCATGCAACTCACTTTTTCCTCGTTCAGTGAGTGTTATTGTGAAGGAAGCCATTGATGAAGTGATGTTAACCTCACTTGTGCAATATCTTCTTATAATACTCCGAGATCGTCAAAAGAAATAAGAAACTCAAATGACCGCAAATTACGGTTTGTTTTCTAGCGTTGATTGACTGGAATTGATCGGTGTTATATAGTATAGTTCTGTGACCTCCAAAATACACTTTCCATTCGATCGGAGGTTCTAAATTACCATAACTATCGAAATAGTAAACCCTGTTTCCATCGAGCCAATACGCTGTCCAATGAGTTCCTCCCGAACCATCATCACTCCTAGCCATATTAATGATGGCACATTCAATCTGTTGAGGACCGGTGTGTGGAATATCATTTCTCATTCGCGCTCCAATAAAACCAATAATGTCTGCACTTTTGCACATGCGCTCCAAATCTATGTTTGTGAGTGGTCGATTTGGAAGCGCAATCGTTAGTTTTTTGAACTCATTCTAACCTTTAAACCTTTTCCCGTTTGCCTGTAGGGTCTAATATATAGAGCTTCTCCTTTCACGTTCCCACTGCCGTTACCAAATTTATATGGTCTGATGTACAGGCCTTGTCCAGATTTGCGAGCTTCTTCTTCTTCCATTCTCTTGTTATGTCTTATTGTTTCATTTAAATCCTCATGAGATCGTTTAGCGTCAATTACTGTTTTGGCTACTGCGGCTCCTCCCCCCACCAGGCTTCCCACAGCAGTGAGGAAAGGGAGGGCGGCTAACAAAGCTGGTAGGAAACCCCCTTTAACTTTTGGTTTACGTTGTTTGTTAGATACATTTTTCCATCTATCAACATCTACCTTATTCTTCTTCTTATTCGCTGATTTGAGGGCTGATCCCTTGGATGGTTTTTTGCGAGTTTTTAGCTTCATTGCATTCATAACTAACCAAGAAGCGACGCGTTCAGAGAGTGGTAATTGCTTGTTTCTCGCCAAATCCCAAGCACCCCACTCAAGTTGCTTATCGGCGGTGTACCGTTGACTGTCGTCCTGCGTAGTGTGATATGTGCGATCGTGATTATAGCAGAGGTTATCTAACGCGGAAATTCCACGCTGACCAAGATTATGACGCTCCTCAAAGCGAGTTCCTGGACCACAATACTGATATCCACCTGGAAGGTGTAATTCTACAGGTAGCGCGTCTATCAAACGATTTACGATGCCACGTCCTCTTTGTTTCGCCTTTACTTTCATAATGATCAGTGAATGGGATGTCGACTTCTTTATATACCGCTTTGAACAACATGAGTTGCGACTCCCGTCAAACGCCTTCAAACAACTCTATTTAACATTTTTTAATTAATAAACAGCGTACTCGATCCTTTATTACGAAACCATTTTTCGCCTAATTAATTTTAATCAAAGCCTCGTATGCCTCAATATAGCTTTTTTTTTAAGTCTCAATATAGAAAGAAAACATGGAAATTGTGGTTTTTCTCATTTTAAAAAAACTCCAATTTCAGTCCTTTTGTCCGAACGATGCATTTATATCAATTTTAGGTGCATTTCTGTTGCATAGTTGCCAAAACCATATTTAAAAAAAATGAAGTGGAATATGAACGGAACTTGTGGAAGTAGGTACCCACTATTTCACTAATTTTCAGTAAATTTGAACTTTAGAGGAAAAACTGCAGGTTCAATGAAATTTTAATTGATGAACTGTTATCATTGTTTCTACAGCAAATATACCTACTATAAGAAACGTGCATTAAATTATTAAAATTCCAATTTTTGAAAAATGAACTTTTTTTCCAATTTCAGTCCTTTTGTCCGAACGACGCATTTATATCAATTTTAGGTGTATTTCTGTTGCATAGTTGCCAAAACCATATTTAAAAAAAATGAAGTGGAATATGAACGGAACTTGTGGAAGTAGGTACCCACTATTTCACTAATTTTCAGTAAATTTGAACTTTAGAGGAAAAACTGCAGGTTCAATGAAATTTTAATTGATGAACTGTTATCATTGTTTCTACAGCAAATATACCTACTATAAGAAACGTGCATTAAATTATTAAAATTCCAATTTTTGAAAAATGAACTTTTTTTCCAATTTCAGTCCTTTTGTCCGAACGACGCATTTATATCAATTTTAGGTGTATTTCTGTTGCATAGTTGCCAAAACCATATTTAAAAAAAATGAAGTGGAATATGAACGGAACTTGTGGAAGTAGGTACCCACTATTTCACTAATTTTCAGTAAATTTGAACTTTAGAGGAAAAACTGCAGGTTCAATGAAATTTTAATTGATGAACTGTTATCATTGTTTCTACAGCAAATATACCTACTATAAGAAACGTGCATTAAATTATTAAAATTCCAATTTTTGAAAAATGAACTTTTTTTTCATGGTAACTAAGAAAAGTGGCCCGTACGGCGCACGGCGGACAGACAGAAATATTTTTATTACAGTTTTGGATTCTACATACCTTGAAACGTAAACCATCAAATTTTGAGGGTGGGTAAGAATTTTTTTTTCTTGTTCGATTCCAATGGCTCATTATTGAAAATAATAAAGCAAAATAATAAACCATTCTTTTTGAACAAACGTTTCCCTGTTTGCCTACCACCTACTTGGCCTATTAATTTTTTTCGTTGAAATTATTTCGAATATGTCAGTGGAAATATTTTTCTCTTTCAACGCTCGCGTCGTCCCGTCTAATAATTATCGAGTAAGGTTGCCCGTTTACCGCGAACTACGGCAACATTTCCGGCGTTCCCACTATCGCATTTTCTCTCTTCTCGAAACTGCGGGAACCGCGACGCTAAAAATTAAAATATTATTTCTCGGTCTCGTCGTTACACGTATGATTCACCCTCCCCTCCCCTCCCCCTCCTTAGCTTGGTCCCCCCGCTGCAGCCCCCCCACCCCGCCACCTCTCCCTCTGAGCTCGTCCTAGCCTTTGATTGGTTTAGCCCGTGCCGTGCCGTGTGCCGTGCCAAATGCGCCTGAACCGGCAAATATATACAACAGTTAAATCCTCCATAAACATTGACATAAGAGTATTGTGGAACTATGTCAATTATAGTCTTACGGTGAGGTTGCCTCCATCCCACAGGGCAATGCTGGATTGTTTGCCACCTATTTCTCCTCTGCTTATGAGCCCGAATTTTCGGGTCCAATCCTCACCCTCACCATGGTATTGTCTCCGTGGTTTAATTCAGGTGGCGGAGGACCGTGTGAGGGAAGGGATATGGCGCTGTTGGACTCCACCAGGGGAATGGGCCTCGACCGTGTGCCCTCCATTCTCCTTCGGAACTGCCTTCACTTAGCAATTCCTCTAACTCAACTATTTAACCTATCCCTAAGTTCAGGTGCATTCCCTTCTATATGGAAATCATCCTTCATCACCCCATCCACAACAGCGGCTCTAAGTCATTAATCAATCACTACAGACCAATTTGTACCATCTTATAAGCCCCCAAGATCCTGGCAAAACTTGTACTGTAACAAATTAACTCACTCCTTATCCCCTATATCATTTCTGAACAACATGGCTTAATGCCCGGCAGGTCGACATCCACCAACCTCCTATGCTTCCAGGATTATATCCTGTCCACCCTTATTATGCCGCCAGATTATATCCTGTCCAGCCCAGCCAGGATTATATGCCGCCAGGATCCTGGGCGGGATCAAATCCCGCCAGAATTATATCATGTCCAGCCTTGCCGTGCTAAGGGCGCTGGGTTTGCATGGGGCATTCCTACGGTGGATCGAGAGTGATGAGAAGTGTGGATGAGAAGTGACTGTGAAGAACAGGAGCGTCCTGGCAAAGCCTTTCACAGAGTTTTCAGGGATTCCTCAGGGATCGCATATCGGCCCCTTGCTTCTTCCTCTCATCCTAAACAGTGTGGGGTCTATTTTCTCTGCTTTATGCCGATGACCTCAAAATCTTTAGTACAATAAGTTCCTCTTCTGACTGTATGAACCTCCAAAACAATCTTGATCGCATGATGGAATGGTGCTAACATAACAACCTGTCCCTAAATCCCTCTAAATGCTATTCCATAACCTTCAGCCGCAACCACAAACCTATCCGCCACTCCTACCTCATTTGCAGTGAGCCACTCCCTCAAGACAAGACGTCAGCTAAGAGGTGGGAGTCGTAGTTGAATCACAGCTCCCTTTCGGGGAGCACACAGGTGCTGTATCTAGCCGCGCGATGGAGGCCCTAGGCCCACATAACAAGAGGGCTACAAGAGAGTTCAGTGTCCTCGTGTTCACTCTCCTGTATAAAGCCCTCGTCCGGTCCATTATGGAATATGCATTCGTCGTATGGTCACCTTACTACGAAGCCCAGAAAAGTAAGCTGGACCGTGTGTAGGAGAGATTCCTACAGTACGTAAAAGAACTTAAAAGCTGCGCCTCGGAGGTGACTACCACCGTCGGACGTCATGGCCCTTACCACCACCTGCTCACCGCGCACGAGAAGAGTAATAGCAGACACGGCATTCCTGTACAAACTTTTCCACAATATGATTGATTGCCCTTTATTCTTTTCCCGAATTTCCTTCAACATCCCATCCTATAACTCCCGTCACACCCCCCTTCTCCACGTCCAGTTCCACCCCAGCAACTACCATCTGAACCAACCCCTAACCAGGCTCCTGAGGCGGTAACCAGATCTTGGAGGGGTGGGGGGGGGGGGGGGCTTGAGCTGGACTATTTCTCCAGCTCATCGTCCTCCTTCAGACTGGCCGTATCCCGTAA
Source organism: Leptopterna dolabrata (assembly GCA_954871275.1). Classification (NCBI taxonomy): domain Eukaryota; kingdom Metazoa; phylum Arthropoda; class Insecta; order Hemiptera; family Miridae; genus Leptopterna; species Leptopterna dolabrata. Next base: position 27,756,957 of record OX940975.1, on the reverse strand, counting down.
CACTAACATACCTCTCTAGCCACGTCTAGCACAATCCCCCAAAATATTAAATAAACCGTTAGACTATAGTTCCTCAAGTTACCATCCTTGCTGTCTTGTAAATTATACTGTCACCTCTTGTAAATTATACTTATTTATGTTCTTGTTACCACATCTCACTTTATTGTTCTTTTTGTCAACTTATATGTTATTTATTATTTAGCTCGTAAATACTACAGGATAAAAAGTTTAAGTTATAGCTCGTAAATAATCGTATTACTAATAATTTTCAAAACCACGCTTGTAATTTGGCAGTGCCCATTTTGGAAACAAATAAATAAATAAGTATATATTATGTGGCCAATAAGAGTTAATTTCCATTACTGAACAGAATTTGGCCGCAAATGGAAAATTAGTACCCCACGAAAATTTTCAATTGTCATGGCAACAGTACATAGTAGAAAAAGATCAAAAGATGAAACAATAATAGTATTTAGGTACAGACACGTACGTCATGGAGATAGTAAGGGGGGATTTTCCAATCTCTACTTCCAAGATGTTGGTTTCTGCCATTGGCAGATTAATATTGTAAAGGGGTGGGGGGGGGATGGAGGCTTCGTTCTTGAAAGGTTCACTCCCTATCCACGTAATTGTTGTTTTGGTATGAAGATTTTTATTTGTATTTTATTTTTTCGTTTTTTATGTGATACAGCTAGCTTGTGTGATGCACAAGTCAGGAGAAGAGGATAGGGATTTGAACAAGAGGAAGAATCGCACACACGGGACAATTGGAGAGCAAGATCAGGAGCGAGACCATCAGCCAAGTCCACAGGGATGACAAATCTGTGCATCGTGGATATGGTTTGGAAATACACACGAATTTTATCAGTTCCATCGATCAGCGTTTATGTTATGTCCCCTTTCCTTCCTAATATTATGCTCCTTCATCAAGGAGCCTAATTTATAATAAGCTATCTCCACTAGCCACAAACCCTTCAACAATCAGTACCAAAGAAGAAGGATTTTTTTTGTTCTCATGCGGAGAAGTATTGCAATTAATTACCGACAAATTCTGAGATGGGGAGATTGTCAAATATAAATAACCCTGAACACTGCGATCGGCGTCGCATTCTCAGCGATTGAGACACGTTTTATTGCCCACTTCCGACGTCAAATCACCATCGGACGTTAAAATCGAGGGTTCAATGACATGACAAGTCGAAGCCAACGCCTCTGAATGAAACAAGGAAAATACGACGGGTTGTCAGTTGTATTACCTCTTAAGGAATCTTTCTGTGAGTCTATGCTTTCCGAAGTTAGATAAGTAGGTACCTATGTCCCGATGTGATTCATAAATAGCACACCTCCAACTATCATCACCTGAACCTAACGGAAGCATACCAAGATAGACAAGAAATTTCTAATTATAACAGAGACTAGTTCGTATTCGATGAAGGATTAAACTTACGTAAGAACAACCTATGGAATTACATAGCATGATCTGGGATAAACACATGGATGTCACGGCTGAATCCGCTTATAACCACACGAATGGTCACGGAAGCAAAAAAGGGGGTGAAGTGGGTGTAACGCTGGAATCCTCTCAACGTACATTACAATAATCTGAAAAGACGGCGAATTATAGAGGGGGGAAATACCGGTTCTTTCCTTTTCAGTGACCAAATACACGCAATCAAGGGTTGCAATCATCACGAGCAGTAACTCGTTGAAGTGGGTGATTGGCAATTTACTCTCCAATGAGCAGATCCTATCTGCAAGGACTCATGTAAACCGAAGGAAGTTTTTACCCCTAAATCCCCCTGAGGCTTTAACTTCACTTCTTCTAGATTCACTTCTTTCCTCATTTTTTCCCTTCTATTCAAACTTCAACAGGATTTTTTCCCCATACTTTGCCTCTTCACACAACCACTGGAAGTGGCCAATCCATTTAACTTTAATGGCCAGGCTCGGAGGGAGAATAACAGCAGTAATTTTTAATCATAACTGGTTGTAGGATCGAAGCTTACCCTGAAGTGCCTGCCACCCAGTGCTCTTGTGCTGACAGCCAGTGCCTCGGGGTGAATTTGATCCAAGGAGAATAATTTCAAGCAATTCATAATCGGCAAAACATTTCTTATATTTTTCTTAGAGAAGAGGACAGATGCTTAGCCTGTTTGTTTGTTCCGCAAAAACCAAACTCTGAGTCTTATTACATGGAATTTCAACACCTACTCGTTGGACTAACTGAATTCTATGGCAGGGAGCGACACTATGACCCAATAATCAGCTTGCTAAGGGTAAGTAATGAAATGAGGCATGGAATGTTGAGGGCATATTTGTTAGACCGGCAAAGGGTCCTGTAAAACCTCGCAAAATACAGAAAAAAGTTCGTTTCGGGTTTCTACCATTCAGTTACCTTGGAGTTGAACTACAAAATCATAGGTGATGCTTCTGGTCAGCAGAAAAGTTGTTAGTTAAATATAGCTAGTTGGATATACTTCGATGGAGTGTGATGCAAAGGAAACTATTCCGGTAATGAGAGTAATTCAAAGTGATTTCTATTTTCTCAATACTATTTGTTGATAAAAATCGTTGACTGCAAATCCTCAACACTGCTGCCTGTCTTCAACTTAGCCTGAAGTGAATACTTGCTCAGAAGCTTCCTGCGTACTTTAACCTTCACTGTTAGCAAAGAACGGGGGCAGGAAAAACTGTAAAATCTAAATATTCCGTATATGTATTGCAGTAATGGCTGCTTTCCAAATTTACCTCACTATAGAAGTTTTTAGCTGGAACCATTCAAAAATATGCTGATTTTTCCGATATTTTCAAGGGCGTCACTTCCGCTTGTCCCCCTCCTCCACTCCTGCAGGCCAAAATGAAGATAGTAATGCATGCCTTATCTCATATGACTAGCCAAAAGTTTCGAGGTCAACAGCCCCTAAAACTCCCATGGGATTCGCCATAAAATGTATAAGTTTCAACTGTGTTGGAAGGGATTGCGTGATTTCATTCAGATATGCAGCTCTCAGAATTGCAGGTCGGAATGGAGCCATAAAAGCCTCAAAAATACAGATCTCTCTAGGTGAAGTGAAGGAAATTATATTGATTACCATGCTCGATAACCTAAAAGTCGACGAGGAACAACCGTCATGTTATTGTCATCTAAGATTGCTTCTGCCGTCTCCTCTACCTTCAGGCAAGAGGTCTACCGGAGCCCATAACGCGTACATCAGGGCTGCTAACCACTATAATTTCCAACCACTAAGAGGATCGCTGGAGTAATCGAACGGTGGTGCGAGGGCAAATTAATTGTAGGGGACGCGATTAGATTGCTGCTGCCTATCATGCATTGCTACTGCCACCTGGGGTATAGCGCAAGGTAGATCCGAGTGGGCGTCATTCATGAGTCAATGAAAGGCAATGAATAGTCAAATCAACGAGACAGACGAGCTAGCGGTATAATACCTCTCAGGCACTGTTTATTAGATGGATTTGCAAACGGCAGCAATTGTTCAGATCGTAGTTTTGAAAGTGTACGGCGGGAAGAATTATGAGGAATTCATAAATTATGAGGAAATGTTTCACCTGAAGCAGGTAAAAGGTTGTAAGTATACAATTCCATGGAGTACACATTTTTAGATCCTCCTATGAATTATAATGTTTGTTTCAGAGGTCCCTTCCGGTTTTACAATCCTTTGATTAGAGCTAAAAGGTGACAAATACCGACCGTGCGTGTAGACACTTTTTGACGGCTTGCATGATGCCCGTCCGAGTAACTGGTAGCCTAATGATGGCAGCATTATTTGTGATACCTAAGTGTTTTCTATTACTTACTAAGTACCACTTTGGTAGTACAGTAATATTACAACCCGTTCACCGTTCATGAGTCGAAACTTTTTTTTAGTTTATAAGAATATAATATCTGATTATGTGGACTTAACAACATCCGATTGGAGAAAGTATGCGGATCTAGATTATATCCTCATTAACTCCAACTGAACTGATTCTTCGCTGATATTAAACATTTTCCTTCACAAAACCATTCTGCTCCAGTATTAAAACTAAAGGGTTATTTCCGCTAGCGTAAGAAGTAACATTACCATACCTTCCGGAGGAGTCCGTCGTCACTAGCTGGTTGAGTACCGGAGGCGAGCTCTTTCGATGTAAGGACATCATCATCAGGACGTCGAGAGAAGTATTCTCTCGGCCTAATGACGATGTCCTTACATCGAAAGCGCTCGCCTCCAAGTACTCAACCTGCTAGTGACAACGGACTCCTCCGGAAGGTGTGGTAATATTTTGCTCCAGCATGACTCTGAATTCCGTTGTGAAGTACTGCTAGTTTTAGGAGCTCGTAGATTTACAAGGAGTCAATCACATCCAATACAGAGAGCTGGAGCCGAGGCTAGCCTCTATTTCAGCCTACAGGATGTGAATGACATTCCATATCACTTTGTTCCTTACGTCGTCAAAGATGGCCTCTCCCCCATTAAACTCTTCGCTGCGGGAACAATCTCACGTTCTCATCTCTCCAAGTAGACAGACTTGTGTGCGTGGGCGACCTTTGTAAGAAAGGAAAAAGTTAATATTTTGAGCTCAACCCCCGTCTTATATTAAAAACGAGGAAAAGGGAAAAACCTTATGGGATCGTCTTTTGAAGGCTCGGCGGAGCCCAACTGCATCGCATTAATCTTGGAAAGGCGCGGCGAAGGAAGGACGCCGCCCTTTGAAACACAGCTTTCATTTTTATTCGCGTTCCGCCACCCTTAGGCCGAGGAGGTACGCTCGGTGCGGTGTGGAATGGTGTGGGGGGGGGGGGGGGGTAGAAAGAAAGAGATTTCTTTTATTCATGAGCCGATATTGATAGGTCGCAGGGAGAGGGAAATTCTTCCGAGAGCGCAAGTATTTCTGGAGTATATTCTGGTCGCAGTCAATTCGACGTTCTTTGAGCATGACTAGCTGGTTCAATAAGAACAGAAAGTTATTGCATATTACGCCAGAACCCATTTTCCCGTATGCAATACCCCGACTCACAAGTCATGCAGTTTCACGTGATCGGCGTGTGACGTTAGGAACATTTACCACGCAACTACTTACACGGTATGTGATCCAACACTCAGGCATCAGTTCAGACAAGTCATTTCTCCGATTGATTGTTTTATAGCTATCGCTCCACTGCGTTCCGCCACCGAATGGAGGGACATTGCTGATGTCGAATATCAGGATACACATCAGCTCTCGACTATGACATCTGCCAAACAGAACAAACGTCTGCCAAATTTAATGGCACATAGCTTTCTCGTATCAATAACATAATCGTAAAGATCATTAACACACATGAAACCTTCCTTCTAACAAAGTAAGAGTGAAGGATTGAGTGAGCGCAGCGGGTACGATTCATGATATTGGTATGACTGACATTCATTCATTATCTCTGAGAGAAAGAGCCTTCGGTTCGTGTGAAGCGTTTTGGTACCTCCGATTTAGTTTGCGCAAGCGCAGTCCCTATAACAGTAATTTCATCGTCAAGAAATCCATCGAGGAGTATCTAGGGCCCAACCCATATGATTCCTGAAAATATCATCAACATCGGGTAGGTTCGAGAGATATATTGAGTACCTACCTCACATTTCGCGTTTGCGCATGGGCAGTGGTTACCAATTATCTGATTGGGATGCATAGAGGTCCATCTAGGAGCTTCACCTCCAACTACCCACTAAATTTTAGCACAATCAGGCAATTCAATTGTGAGAAATGACAAATAACAAGTGGGGCCTCTGGCGGTCTCATTGCGACCGCTTCCGAAATATGCCACAAAACAACATCCCTTGCCCCAGTTGCAAGGGCCCAACCCACATGATGTCTGAAAAGTTTAACAAAATCGGGCCATAGGTTGGTTAAAAATGCAGTACGTCAATTTCGCGGTTGTACAATTGCGAAGTGGCTATCCAAGGCAAAGAAATGCATCGAATTTGAGCAAAATCAAGACATTGATTCGGTGAGAACTTGAGGACCTCTTATTTCTCGTTTGCGCATGCGTAGTGGCCATACCAATGATCCAATCATCTGAAATTCATAGGGGGCCATCTAGGGCCCATCCTGCCTAATCCCTGCTAATTTCGGATTTGAATAAATTGAGGAATTTATGCATGCGGCAAGGATTTGCGGGCACACAAACAGACAAACACCAACTCCAATTTGTTCAGAATGCTGTAAAACGTAAAACTCAAAAGGACATTCTGATTTTGGAGTCAGTAAAATTTTTACTCTCAAAAGTTAAAATGAACTACCTTGGTAGACTCAGTACCAGTATCTGGTAGTATTAGACGTACCTACACATTTTGCAGCTTTCAACCTTTGTGAAGCCTACTGGTCCGAATTGCTTCAAATTCACAATTCATCAAAAGGACCGGAGGTGCAGGGTTGTCAGGAATACATACTTGAGCAAGCGCTGACGAACGCTACATCTGGATTTTGATGAAATCCATGAAGATCCAACAAACCCATATTTTTTGTTCATTCATGTCTGAAACGAAAAATGCGAGTGGAAATTTAGATTTTGAAGGACTTGAAAACATATTATTTTTTCAAACTCTCGTTTGGATAGGCTTCTCTACCCTCGGTAGTGAGGAACCTAATTCCCCCGTGCAAGTTTATCATGAAGGTTCAAAACTTTTTTTCTATCACTAAATACCGATAGGCGAGGAATGTATATACGATGATAACGTATAAACAACTATAAGTTGAAGGATTAAAATGGCGTTTTGGTCGAGAGTGATGGGGAGGGTTGAGGACTGTAAAACGCTTGGTAGGACGGGGAAGGAGATAGGATTGAAGGTATTGTCCGGTTTTATCAGCCCCATAGGAAATGAGGGTTACATCACGCCGAGCTCACCCCTTTATACCTTCCGCACTGCCCATCCATAGTGAAAATTCCAACCTCGGAAGCCTTTGCATATTTTTCCCTTTTCAGAGACCTATATATACGTAGAAAAGGGTTTCGCCCCCACCTACCTTGTAATGTGAGCGGAATACGTTTATAGCCGTACGGACCCTTCCACGGGTGATGACGCTCCCTTTGCATTTACATATACGTAAAGTAGTACATAACTCATTTCGAAATCCCTCGAGATGAAACGGCTGTTTAACGGATCATTGCTGACGGCTAATCCTTCACACGGTATTCTAGGTAAAGGGGAACATATAGAAATGGAACTTCATGACCATCGTATTTCAGTGGTGGATTTATACCCAAAGGGCACTTCATAGTCAGACATACACAATAATCAATGTTACAGTATCTTCAAGTTCTCACTTACCTTCAAGTTGATAAACGTGAAAGAAAATACATGCATGTTCAAAAAATACATTAGAAGGGTTTACAGACATAAACGTTCATATTATTTATCATCTGAATACATACATAAAAAAATTAATTAAATTAATTTAAATTAATTTTTCGAAGATGGGTAAACCAAACACGCTGCAAATTATTACGGTATTCCTGTGTAATGATGAACGCCTGGTAAAACTAGGCTTTATTCAGCATAAAACAACAGGGTACAAGCAGGACCGGAATATTGGGAATTTAGGAAATTTTGGTATCTAAGGGATCGAAACATATGAAACACTAATTGTTAATAAATAATGGATTATGACATTCTCCCCTTCTGGTTTGTCAAATATAGTCCTCCAAATACTTGGGTGGCCGCCTGTCCCTCTGCGATCTTCGAAGAGCTTGTGGGCTCTCCACCAAATCCCGTTCATTTGTAGGAGGTCCTACTGGCTGCTCCTGAGTTGGACTTGAGGCTTCTTGAGGATGAGTCGCCTGATTTTCCTGCAGGCATGCTGGCGGTGATGGGAAGGAATCGGAATCGCCTATGGGTGCTAGATGTCGATTCGATACAGTGGTTTCCCTCCCGTCAGGTAATCTTACGTGAGAATAATCCGGATTCGCTTCCAACAGCTCAACTTCTTGAACAGGCGAATCATATTTGCTATTCGATGGTGGAAGGGATCTCATTAAGACCTTGCCAGGCATAGTCAACCATGTTGGTAGGGAGTGTCCATTTATCGACTTGCGGGAGTGGCTGAACATTCTCTCATGTGGTGTTGCATTAGTCGATGTACACAGCAGGGACCTGATCGAATGAAGAGCTTGAGTGAGCACTTGTTCCCACTGGTCGGTTCCAAGCCTGGCAGTGCGAAGAGCCATTTGCACTGCCTTCCATATCACACCGTTGAACCGCTCAACTTGACCGTTTCCGCTAGGATTGTACGCAGTAGTTCTGCTTGTGGCTATTCCATGAGAGGTCAGGAAATTTTTGAGTTCGGAAGACATAAAAGCAGTTCCACGATCAGAGTGGATGAATGAAGGCATGCCAAATATCGAGAACAAGGCCGTGAGATGTTTAATTACGGTGGTAGCTGATAGATCTGAACAAGGAAACGCGAATGGGAATCGGGAGAATTCATCTACCACTGTGAGTAAGTAGCGATTTCGAGTTTTTGAGGGAAGTGGCCCTTTAAAGTCAATGTTGAGGCGTTCGAACGGAGATGTTGCTTTTATCAGCTGGCCAGTATTTTTGAAGAACCTGGGTTTTAGCTCTGCACAGTCTTGACAGCTGGATGTGACCCGTTTTACGTCCTCAACTGAGAAAGGCATGTTCTTGCATCTGACAAAATGCAACATTCTGGTGACTCCCGGGTGACACATTGTTTTGTGGAGTTCGAGTAGATCTTTGGTGGTAAGAGTCGCACAGACCCGAGAGAGTGTGTCAGCTACGACATTTTCTGTACCTGAGCGAAATGATATGTCATACTTGAAGCAAGATAATTCGAGGCGCCATCGCATAATCTTCTCGTTTTTTATTTTGCTTCGCTTTCTATTGATATCGAACATAAACGAAACAGCCTGTTGGTCTGTGATTATGTGGAACGGTCTGCCAATAAGATAGTGACGCCACTTACGGAGTGCTTCAACTATCGCAGCTGCTTCTTTCTCCACAGGTGGGTGGCCCAACTCCGATCCAGACAAGGTTCTAGAGAAGAAAGCCACTGGTCGGCCTTCTTGGGATAATGTAGCGGCGATTGCATGTTCGGATGCATCCGTTTCGACTGTAAATGGCAATTTTTCATCAACTGACATTAGAACGGCTTTAGCTATGTCGTTCTTTAGGGTATCAATCAGGTGTTTCTGTTCTGAAGATAGTGGAAAACATTTTGTGAGTACTAGTGGACGTATCTTGTCAGAGAATTTAGGGATCCATTTGGCGAAATGGGAAAACATCCCCAGTACACGCTTGAGATCTTTGATGTTATCAGGAGTTGGCATTTCTCGGAGCGGTCTCAACCTGTCTCCATCTTGTTTGATTGTGTTATCAACTATGTTATACCCTAGTAGATTGATATTTGTTAGAGAAAATTTGGACTTTTGTTCGTTGAGAGTCAGATTATACTTTTTTGCGGTGTCGAGAAAAGCTTTAAGATTGATGTCATGTTCTTCCTGAGTTTTGCCACACACTGTGACGTCGTCCAAGTAAGCGTATGTTCCCTTTAAGTTTTCTGTTTTTATGATGGAGTTAATAAATTTTTGAAACGCAGGGACTCCATTAGTTACACCAAATGGAATCCTTCTAAACTGATAGAGGGACCCATCAGCTTCAAATGCAGTGTAGACCTTCTCCGAATCTAATATTGGAACTTGATGATAAGCTGATTTCAAGTCTATGGTACTGAAAACGTTATTTTTGGACACTTGCTCAATGATCTTTTCTATTTTTGGAATAGGATACGCATCCAATTGGGTGTACCGATTCACAGTTTGTGAGTAATCTATGCACATTCTCTTTTTTCTCATTTCACTTTTCACCACAAGTACCTGTGCTCTCCATGGAGATACGCTCTCTTCTATCACCCCGTCTTGAATCAGTTTAGACACTTCGGCTTTTATGAACTCTGTATCTTCTTTTGAATAGTGCCTTGATTTTATGGCGATTGGCTTGCAGGCGGGAGTCATATTCGTGAATAAGGAGACTGGTGGCACATTGGCTGCTGCTAGTGTACAAATGGAAAGAGGTTCTTCAGGTCCACCAAGTGTCATTTCAAGTGAGGAATGCGCTGCTAGCAAGTCGTGGCCTATAATCACCTTTGCACAGAGATTTCTCATTATTAATAGAGTAGCTTTCTTGTATACGTGTCCTTGCATTTCTATATCTACTTCGCAACTACCCTCCACTGTGGAAGACAGTGCCGAACTAGCCATTGTCACACGCTCGTTCGATGGCCGGCTTTGGAAATTGTATTTCTGTACTAATGAATTGTCTATGAAACTCGTAGTGCTCCCAGTATCAACTAGGGCTGAACAATGACAATTATTGTTGATCATCACTGGGACTATTGCTCGCTGTAGGGTTGCCGACGCTGCTGATATAGCTCCTAGCAGACTGGCTGAAGCAGCTTGCTTCGAAGAATTCTTAAAGTCCGACTTAGATTTACAGACTGAGCTAAAGTGGCCAAGCTTACCACATTTCTGGCACTCTTTGCCTGTGGCTGGACATTTGCTGCGAGGATGGCGCTTGTAACCACAAAAGTAGCAGAGAGTTTTTCCTTCAACCGCAGCAATCGAAGCTCCGTTATTTGACTGAAAGGTGACATCCACGGAGTTCTCTACGGCTGCAGAAAAATTGCTGGATAATGAGGAGTATTTTTGTGCATTGAGTTCGGCTAATTCCAGTGCTCTTGCCTGGTCCTTAGCTTGGGACAGTGTCAGAGTTTCGTTCTCCAACAAGCATTGACGGATGGCATTAGAGGCTAAACCCGTGATGAACGAGTCCCTTATGTAATCGTTCATGTTCTGTTCCTCAGTTACTGCCTTGAAGGAACATTCTTTCCCCAGAATCGTCAACGCTTGGAGGTAATTGTCAACCGACTCACCAGGATTTTGTTTCCTAGTTGCGAGGCAGTGTCGAGCATAAATTTCGTTTTTCGGTTTGACATAGAGCTCATCAAGAACTGTGATTGCCGCGTTGAAGTTTGTTTCGTCGCTAATTAGTTTGTAAATTTTAGAAGATACATAATTTGTCAGAACGCTCACTTTGGCTGGATCCGAGAGTTTGGCTTCTTCTTGGGATTCCAAAATGGCCAGGAAGTTATTAAACGTCTTTTTCCAATGAATGTAGTCTTCTTCCGCTGTAGCCACTCCTGGGTCTACCGTCAATCTTTCGGGGCGTAGGTATTTATCCATGGTTTTTTTTTTTATGCTGAATAAATTGTAATGATGAACGCCTGGTAAAACTAGGCTTTATTCAGCATAAAACAACAGGGTACAAGCAGGACCGGAATATTGGGAATTTAGGAAATTTTGGTATCTAAGGGATCGAAACATATGAAACACTAATTGTTAATAAATAATGGATTATGACATCCTGCATAGATGCGACGTCTACGTAGATCACGGTTTTCTGTGGCCAATACCTACCCTCGCGCTTCCCTAAAGAAAACCCTAAATCGAGTGCAGCAGCCGGCCGGGCAATCACATTTCATAAATATGGGGTGAATTCAAGAATTCTATGATTAATTTTTGTTTGTTCCTGAATCATAACGTATGCTCAAATTAAAAAAGTACCTATCAACAAAATCCAAAATAACAATCATTCTTCAGATCAAATAATATGTCTGAACAGCCAACTCCATTTCATACAGCCGTGCGTGGTTATCAGCAGGTGTTACCAAGCAATGATATCTGGGCTGGATGTATACCGTTTCATTCACGATCATGTTGAGGAAGCTTTTCGGCGGAAACGAAAGGCTGGACGTACAACGCTCTGGGTGGCCTCAAAAAATGCTAAAGTTTGAGATAAATTTAAAACATGGAAAACGATACCTCCACAAGCTCATGTTCACTAAACCCCCAACAAAAACTAGAAAACCCCTACTTGTACACCCATTTTTCGCCCATAACACCCCTGGGTACATTCCGATCGGGCTGCCGAGCTTTGGAAAACAACGGGCCCAAATGGAGCATGTATGCGAAAGAACGACGATTTTAGATCAAAATGTAAGGTAAATTATTTAAGGCTGAAACTTTGTTAGAACCTCAATTCTTTGCTCGTTGGTCAAAATCGATTTCATATTCGGTCTCCTTGCCCTAAAAAACCGCGAATACGATACCTCTCAAGCTCATGTTACTAATACACACACAAAAAACCATTTTACACCCATAAAACCCTTGGGTATATTCCGATCGGGCGCTCTTCCGCTCCGCAGCAGCGTGTTTTAAATTATTCACATGCTTTGATTTCTATTCGCGAAAATGGAAGTGACAGCCCATACCTTTCTATGAATGTTCCTTCCAAAATATTGGTTACCTCTATCCCTAGCAATACCGTACGTATTTATAGAAATATAACATTTATTTGTATTTTATTTGTTCAATATTGGTCAAAATGTAGTCCCTAATAGATATTGTAATCTCGTTTTACCTCTTGCGAATACATCCAAAAAATGCGCGAATCCGCAATAAAACAGGGTCCGCTGATGTAGTCAACCCGTACAACACGGTCTCATTAGGCGCACCTTTCCAGAGGTTTCCCAATCGTTCCGAATCCGCCACGCCATACCGCTCAATATTTTCCTCTCAAATTATAAATCAAATTGAAGCTCTTTTGTCTCTACAACTTTCAAGCGGGCAAATTTTTGATACACATAGCCATTTCTGACACATATGCCATATAAGAAGAAACTGATTAAAAACATCATGTTTTTGTCATTTGACTTTTTTTTGCTCATATTTCCTCATGTAACAAGAATTTCGACCAACCCAATCGAAACTAGAGTCGTTATGGAACATTTTGGGGATGGAAGAAATTTCCTATCTTTTCTGGTTCAAAAACTATAAATTTTCGGATAAAATGCCTTCCCCCATTCCTTTCAACCGCCGCCTTTTTGAAAGCTACCAATCTGTGATAGCTGTCGTTGCTTATTACGCTTCATATGGCCACCCCCAAACATATTCTTTAAGTTTCGTCTGGTTATCTCTTTGGTACTCAAATCCCAAAATCAAAGGTTTGGCAAAGGGAACCAACCCTTTCCTTACATCAGGGCAGGGGTAGTACAGTTACCCCTGCCCATTCTACCTAGCGATATACCACCAACAGGTTTCTAATGCCGGCAGGTAGTAACAGCTTCCAAGCTACCAATGGTAAATACCCACTCTTCCTTTGGCCAAGAAATCTCTCGCTGAGATCATTCCAAAATAATTTTTTTCAACTGGATGACGAAAACATTTTATGGACCTACCCGACTAATCCAGTGGATCATCCTGGAGGTGATGGTTGATGGCTAACGATGATTATAAGCTGAAAATTGAAAACTCGCCCTAACACGGTTTAACCTCTCAACTCCAATGTAATTGAATGAAGTTACCTTCTCCATTAAAAAATATCGCCTCGGGAGGGAAAAAGAATTTAAAATGGTTAAATGAGGTAAGCAGAGGACTTGAAGAGTTGGGGGCATTAAAAAATGAGATGACACTGGGACGTCTGGGGATTGGAAACCAAGAGGTGGTAAAGGATGCTGCATATTATTATACAACGGTTCATTATTTACCTACATAGATGCCCTTTCTGCGTAGATCACTGTTTTCTGATCAGGACTGCCCTCCTGTCCCCCCAGGGAAGCCCTGAAGTTGAATAAATACTGGAGCCGGCCGAGTATTTACAGTTTTATAAATATACGGTGGATTCAATAATTTATTTGTTGTTATTCATGAAGCATAATATTGTTTGCTCAAGTTACAGAAGTTCCTATCAACAAACTCCAAAATAACCATCATTCTTCACATGAAATAATATCACGAAACAACCAACTCGATTTCACACAGTCATGAGTGATTATAAGCTGTTCCCTAGCAATGATATTGGGGCTGGATGTATACCTTTTTGTTCACAATCATATGGACGAAGCTTTCTGGTGCAAACGAACGGCTGGATGTAAAATGCTCAGGGTGGTCTCAAAAAATTTGAACCTTAAGAAACCTCTTTCATTAAAAGTTTTTGAGCTACGCGGCGTTCTGGAAATTTCAACCCCCTGTTTTACACCCCTTGGAGAAGGCTGAAAGCAACGTCGAGCTCTTCGGGCCAACTGGACTCTGAATGAGACCTATGTACCAACGGAATGTAATTAATTTTGTTTCATGGTAACTAAGAAAAGTGCGAAGTATGGCGGCGGACAGCGGACGGACAGACATTTTTGCTTCTTCAATACCGAATGTAGGGAAGCCTTGGATTCGTGATTGAGTACAAAAAAAATTTATGTCCTCCAAAATGAAAATTTCCCCTAACATTTTGCGTTTCAGAATCAAGGATCATTTTTGGTTCCGTGTCTGTCCGTCCTCCGTCGGTCTGTGGTCAATTCCTTGTAACGCCCATAACTACCCGAAGTAATGGTTGAAATGGACTGAAATTTGGAGGGTAGGCGCGGGTTGGGTCGTAGATGGTCCCATACCAAAATTATTGTAAGAAGTACCATAACTTTCGTCTGCGCATGCGCAAACATGAAATACTTGAAACGCCCATAACTACCTTAAATATTAAATCGTAATTTTACCTTCCCTCATATCGTTGAAATGAGTTCAAACATGGAGGGTCGATACTTTGATAGTTTCACATGAATTTCATCAGAATCGTATCATCAGTTTCATGAGTAGCATGAGTTTCATCAGTAATTTTCGTCTGCTCATTAGCGAACATGAAATGTTGACAATTTCTCTGTAACGCTTCTAACTAAATGAAAAGTAGTCGTAGAGAACTGACATTCTTAGGGTACACGCGGGTTATATCCCCGATTGTCCTTTATCAAAATCACTGAAACAGTAACATTTTTCTGCGCATGCGCAAACGTGAAATACTTGAAACGCCCATAACTACCCTAAATAATATATCGTTGGAATGAGTTCAAACTTTGAGGGTCGATCAGGAATAGTAGTTTGATGGTTCCGCATCAATTTCATTGGAATTGTACTGTAACTTTCGTCTGAGCATGCGCGAATATGGAATGCTTGATCTTATGACGCATGATAGGTAATTTATTACTACCCTATTTATTTGTATTCAATCATTTTGACTCATCATTTTTTTACCAACTGATTCTGCACGTCCTTGTTACAGTAAGTGTGGAAGCTACACTGTTCACCCAACATGGTAAACGTTTTGGTTTATTATTCAGTGAATAATACACCTATGTATTCGCTCAGCAAAAAATTTTTATAACACCCCCTCAAACTTTTTTCTTTTACGTTTCAAGGTGCATAGATTCCAAAAATGCAATGTCCGTCCGCCGTACGCCGTCCGCCGTATCACGTGTACAGGCTTCATTTTCGGTCTAAAAAAGTCGTTCTTTCGCACACATGCTCCATTTGGGCCCTAGTTGTGTCCCGAAACTTTTCAGCCCGATCGGAATATACCCAGGGGTGTTATGAGTGAAAATGTGTGTAAAAATAGGTACTTTTTACGTTTTAGCAACATATTGGTAACATGAGCTTCTAAGATATCGTTTTCTATGTTTTTGGGGACGAGAAGATCGAATATGAAGTCGATTTTGACCAAAGAGAGGAAAATTGAGTTCCACCAAATGTTCAGCTCCCAAAATTGATTTTTTATGAGTGAAAAACTGGGAAATCGTCTGAAATCACCATCAGTTTGTAGAATAACACTGGAAAAAGTGTCAAGACGTGGTTCAGGACGATTAAATGGCACTACCAATGATCAAAGATAGTTAAAAAAAAAAAAAAGAGCGTACCTAATTTGTGTTTTGGGGGCCAAAATTAATGGAAACCATCAGAAGTAGCTATTTCGATTATTACGCATGAAAGAAACAATAAATGAACAGCCAACCTTTCTGTAGGTATGTCCAATAGAATAATAAACCCATGTGACAAGGACTTTGCAGCGTTTTTTATTGCATTTTCGGTTTCTGCGCACCTTGAAACGGAAACCATGTTGAGGTCCCCCCGCCCTTTTGGTTTATTATTCTGTGAGTAATACACCTATGTAATCGCTCAGCAAGAAATTTTTATAACACCCCCTCAAAATTTTTGGTTTATTATTCTGTGAATAATACACCTATGTATTCGCTCAGCAAAAAATTTTTATAACACCCCCTCAAACTTTTTTCTTTTACGTTTCAAGGTGCATAGATTCCAAAAATGCAATGTCCGTCCGCCGTACGCCGTCCGCCGTCCGCCGTATCACGTGTACAGGCTTCATTTTCGGTCTAAAAAAATCGTTCTTTCGCACACATGCTCCATTTGGGCCCTAGTTGTGTCCCGAAACTTTTCAGCCCGATCGGAATATACCCAGGGGTGTTATGAGTGAAAATGTGTGTAAAAATAGGTACTTTTTACGTTTTAGCAACATATTGGTAACATGAGCTTCTAAGATATCGTTTTCTATGTTTTTGGGGACGAGAAGATCGAATATGAAGTCGATTTTGACCAAAGAGAGGAAAATTGAGTTTCACCAAATGTTCAGCTCCCAAAATTGATTTTTTATGAGTGAAAAACTGGGAAATCGTCTGAAATCACCATCAGTTTGTATAATAACACTGGAAAAAGTGTCAAGACGTGGTTCAGGACGATTAAATGGCACTACCAATGATCAAAGATAGTTAAAAAAAAAAAAAAAAAAGAGCGTACCTAATTTGTGTTTTGGGGGCCAAAATTAATGGAAACCATTAGAAGTAGCTATTTCGATTATTACGCATGAAAGAAACAATTATGAACAGCCAACCTTTCTGTAGGTATGTCCAATAGAATAATAAACCCATGTGACAAGGACTTTGCAGCGTTTTTCTTTTACTTTTCAAGGTGTGTAGATTCCAAAACGCTGCAAAGTCCTTGTCACATTGGTTTATTATTCTACTGGACATACCTACAGAAATTTGGGCTGTTCATTTATTGTTTATTTCATGTGAAATAATTGAAATAGCTATTTATGATGGTTTTCACCATTTTTGGCCCATAAAATCGAATTAGATAGATTTTTTTCTTTTTTTTTCAATTTATCTTTGATCATTGGTAGTGCCATTTAATCGTCTTGGTCCACGATTTGACACTTTTTCCAGTGTTATTCTGCAAACTGATGGTGATTTCAGACGATTTCCCTGGATTTTGACTCATAAAAAATTAATTTTGGGAGCTGAACATTTGGTAGAACCTCGATTTTCCACTCCTGGGTCAAAATCGACTTCATATTCGGTCTTCTCGTCCCCAAATACATGGAAAACGATATCTCGGAAGCTCATGTTATCAACATGTTGCTAAAACGCAAAAAGTACTTATTTTTACTCACATTTTCACTCATAACACCCCTGGGTATATTCCGATCCGGCTGAAAAGTTTCGGGACACAACTAGGGCCCAAATGGAGCATGTGTGCGAATGAACGAGTTTTTTAGACCGAAAATGAAGCCGGTACACGTGATACGGCGGACGGCGGACGGACATTGCATTTTTGGAATCTACGCACCTTGAAACGGAAAAGAAAAAATTTTGAGGGGGTGTTATAACAATTTTTTGCTGAGCGAATACATAGGTGTATTATTCCCAGAATAATAAACCAAAATGCAATGTCCGTCCGCCGTATCACGTGTACCGGCTTCATTTTTGGTCTTAAAAAGTCGTTTTTTCGCACACATGCTCTATTTGGGCCGTAGTGGTGTCCCGAAACTTTTCAAACCGATCGGAATATACCCAAGGGTATTATGAGTGAAAATGTGCACAAAAATAGGTACTTTTTGTGTTTTAGTAACATGTTAGTAACATGAGCTTTTGAGGTATCGTTTTCCATGTTTATGGGGACGAGAAGACCGAATATGAAGTCGATTTCGACCAAAGAGTGGAAAATCGAGGTTCTACCAAATGTTCAGCTCCCAAAATTGATTTTTTATGAGTCAAAAACCTGGGAAATCGTCTGAAACCACCATCACTTTGTATGATAACACTAGAAAAAGTGTCAACACGTGGATCAAGACGATTAAATGGCACTACCAATGATCAAAGATAATTTGAAAAAAAAAAAAAAAATCGTACCTACCTAATTCGTGTTTTGGGGGCCAAAATTGGTGGAAACCATCAGAAATACCTTGCTATTCGAATTATTTCACGTGAAAGAAACAATAAATGAACAGCCAACATTTCTGTAGGTATATCCAATAGAATAATAAACCCTTGTGACAAGGACCTTGCAGCGTTTTTTTTTAATGTCCGATTCCAAAGTTCCATTACTGAAAAGATTTGGAATGAATTTTTTATAAATAATGATGGATTACGACTACACTATACCAAAGTAAGGCGTATGGTACAGCAAAATAATGATCGTACAAGGATTACCGTAGATGGGGGTTGGATACACCTTTTGTAAATATACAATCGAAACTATCGACTTCGGGAATCAATTATCACCTCGGGAGACAAGGGGAACATTGTGCGCGGGTATATCGATAGTAGACACGGAATATAACGATTATTTTGGTAGTTTATAAGAAGTTGATGATCCCGGGGGACGTATAAAGCTCAATATTCAGACCTAATATATCAGAGTTAAAACAGTTGTTTTCTATTACTAAGGCCTTATTGTGGGCTATAGCTGCAGTTTCATGTAAGTTGTTAACATACAGAACGAGATACCTGAATAAGTTATCTGCACAGTATTATTTAGATCTTAGCCCATAATGTACCTTCTTCTGTATATACACAGCCTTGAAAAATATGAACAAAACGTCGGCCCAGTGAGCATTTTGTGAGCGGTGTGTTTCTTTTCATCATCAGATTGATCTGAATATGCAATTGGCCACCCAGACGTTTTTACCTCGGAAATAATTAACTTAATTTCAATATAAACTTTCACTTCAGCTACGGACAACCAACCATGCCGTGACGACAGCCAGAGGGGACCATTAATATCAATTTATTGACAGGACGAGACAGGAATACAGTGCAATAGATGTCATCAATTTTCATGAATTAGGCCGTCAAGAGGAGTCGACCCGTATGTTGAATGACCGGACGACCAGACGCTGAAACGTATGTTACATTGAGCGATGCATCGGACCTGCTGGCAGACACACGTTCAATATCAAGGTAGGGTTTCATTTTACCAGTATTCAACCCACAATAATATGTTCGGCATAAAGACCAGTGGCGGCTCCTGATAGGAGCATAGGAGCATGTGCACCCCCAGCCAATAAACCAAACATAATAACCAAATTCCCCCATCCCATTTGAAGAGTAAGTCGGCTATTTACAGATAACAGGATTTTACTATTTGAATCGACGCGCGAAACCGAGCCCCACCGCCCCACTGGGCATCTGAGCCAAGAACCGATAATATTGAGAAAAACACACACACACTTGGAGCAGTTGCTCTCGTCCCCTCCCTTGACTCGTATTTCCTCATTGTTTCTGCCTGACATTTTTCGGTTTGAATATGGCGGGCCTGTGAGATTGACCAATCAAAAGCAGCAAAAATGTTTAGCTGGGTGCACAGACTGTTGTTGCACCTCGTCAGGTTCGCTGCAGTCGCTCGAGGGCAGTATCTTTACTCCTGCATTATCATCTGTTATCTCAATTCGGTTCCCTCCTGCATTTGTTATTCTCAATTGGTCTTCGTTTTCGTGGTTTCGTCCGTTGTTTTCTCTATAATTTATGTTCCGTTTTTTCTGAAGTGACAAAAGTTTTAAAGCTCCTGATTACTATACCTATGACAACATCAGAAAGTGAGAGAACGTTTTCATCTTTGAAGAGAATCAAAACAGTATTACACAATTCCATGGCAGAGGACAGATTGGTGGCGCTTTCAATGCTGTCAATTGAGAAAGATTTGGTGAGATCCGTTCAAGATTTTAATGAGAACGTTATTGATATTTTTGCAAGTAAGAAGGAGAGGCGTGCTGATTTTATTTACAAGACCATTCATTGAAGTTACCATTTTGTTGGACATCCTAGTTACCATTTTGTGACAGATGAATATTTTATTCCTGGGTAGACACCTGATTGGTACCTAATATCTTTGTTCCTGGGGTAGACACCCAATTCGAGATATTTTCGTTCCTGGGGTAGACACCCATTGGTGTTGGTGATACATATTTTGTTCCTAGGGTAGACACCCTATTCGTGATATTTTTGTTCATGGGGTGTTATCGCCTGTTTGTGTACGATAATTTTATTTTATTTTATTTTTGTATTCCCCGTTATTTACCTCAATG
This sequence comes from Leptopterna dolabrata, assembly GCA_954871275.1. Classification (NCBI taxonomy): domain Eukaryota; kingdom Metazoa; phylum Arthropoda; class Insecta; order Hemiptera; family Miridae; genus Leptopterna; species Leptopterna dolabrata. The sequence goes on along the minus strand of OX940975.1, from coordinate 27,736,714 downwards.
ATCTCTAACCCCTCCCTTTCCCCATAAACCTCTCATCTCCCACCCTCCTTCCTTCCCCTCCCTGGCAAGAGTTGCTTTCACCTCCGCTTTGGTTCTTGCTGGGCAAATACACATTTCAGCTTTAACAATAACATGCATTTCTTGGGTTTACTCCTTCAATGATTATTTCAGAATTTCCTCTTCCATTAGAGAACATTTTTCATGTCTATTTACGAGTATGTATTTAGTCGCGTTTGTAATTTGAAGATGAGAAAGCTTACAGGATTTATCCCATTTCCATATGGTTGAAATTTGTATTTGGCTGAGAAAAGCACCTCTCCCGTCCACTTCGCGATAGCCCCTCTTGATCTATGTGCACCCCCTGAGTTTCAGGACAGGAGCCGCCACTGATAAAGACATAGGGCCATAGGCTCGGAGATCATCGTAGAAGAACAATGGGGTATGCTCATGGGTCACAAAAGATATATATATATATATATATATATTATATATATATATGTTGTGATCGGCTGCTCCTCCACAACTCAATTTGTGTCTGAACATGCTGTAGCTCAGAGTGGGGACCCCCCGACCCCCCTCTGATCTTGTCAGGGGAATATAAAAGAGCCAGGGTGCCATCAATAAACAACCATTCTCTCAAATGCGATCGACTCGTCTATCCGACTCCCAATCACTACACTGGTGACATCCGACGTGTGAGCTCCACCGCGCCACTGGCTGGTTTGAATGCGCACCCCTCTCGACCATTTCCGCCGACGCAGTGATTACGGCCCTACACAACCACTGGATCGCCCGCTACGGCTCCCCGGCACGCGTAACCACTGACCAGGGCACCCAGTTCACCTCAGCCGAATTCCATAAATACTGCACGTCCATGGGCACGGAGGTACACCATACAAATACCTACCACCCTCAAGCCAACGGCCTCGTCGAACGACTACATAGGGTCCTAAAAGACGCAATTCTCGCAACAGCCACTTCCCGCACATGGGCCACCCAACTTAGCGGCCTCCTCCTCGGCCTACGAAACCGCCCGGGCCCCGACGGCTACTCACCGGCCCAACGCCTCTTCTCGGCCACACCACGCCTCCCAGGGGATCTGTTCACTCAACCGCCACCATCAACTGTGCCCCTACGCACCAACGAATCGTACCGCCACTACACACAGTCCTACGTGCCAGCAACTATGCGCACAGCGACCCACGTGTACGTGCGCGTAGACACGCCAAGGGGTAAACTCGAGCCACCTTACACCGGCCCCCATCAGGTGTTGACAAACGATGGAAAAACGATAACTTACCTCACGGACGATCGACAAACACCATCAGTCTCAATCGACCGATGTAAGCCGGCACCCCCACCTACGCACAACACGGGACCCACCACGACGCCGCAAATCGCCCCCAACCACACAGCGATGGCCACAACATCACCACCACAGCACCCACGGCAACAACCGCTCCCGCGGAACCACGCCCGGAGCCCGAGCCTCGCCCGCCAACGCTACGCGCTCTACCCCACGACAACGACACAGCAGCCACCCGGACAGCCCACACGGACCCAACACACGCACCTCCCACGCCCGGCCACAGCCACAGCGACATCAAGAAAATTTAATTAAAATTGAACATTACTTAAATTCTGGGGGGAGCAGTGTTGTGATCGGCTGCTCCTCCACAACTCAATTTGTGTCTGAACATGCTGTAGCTCAGAGTGGGGACCCCCCGACCCCCCTCTGATCATGTCAGGGGAATATAAAAGAGCCAGGGTGCCATCAATAAACAACCATTCTCTCAAATGCGATCGACTCGTCTATCCGACTCCCAATCACTACAATATATATATATATATAGACTAGGTGAAGGATGGGAATCTTGAGTTTCGGTCGAGAAATAAAATCAGATAGGTTTAGGCCGACGTTTCGATGTATTTGTACATCATCTTCAGGGCTACAAGAAGAACCGAAAAAAGGAATGTTACTTAAGACTATAGGAAAACAGAAGTAGGTAGTTGAATGCGATACAAATGTAGGGAAATAGCAGTAATTTGCAATACAAACGTAGGTAGGTACCTTATGTATCATTTGCAGTTGTTCACAGTGTTGATTATATGAACGGCTGATGAATTTTGATACTTAACTTAAATCGATGTTAAAAATATAATAATGAAGAGTAACGTGTGCTGACAGTGGATGCGCAAAGATAAGGAGGATATTAACATTATGGATTATAATAACAATACGGATACTATAAAGTTGCAGATGTTGTTGTTGTTTGTGGACTGGATATTTCGGACGATGCAGATAATAATGTTTGATGGAGGTATATTATGAAGGCAGAAGGAAAAAAGAACAAATAATAATAATAATTGATAATAATGATTTAAAAGACGGTTTTTTTCCCCCTTCCCCTCCCTTTCTCCCCGCCATTATCATAGGTATTGTCATTTGATAATATTGGTGTAAATTTTGCTGAGGCTGTTAATATCGTTTTGTTTGTTGCATGTGGTGGGGGTCCTGGCAATGTAAATCATTTCTTTGATTTTGCGTTTAGATGTATGGCTGTCCCTGTCTAAGACTTTGGCATTGTCAAAGTCGAAAACGTGACCTTCGTTAATGGAATGTTCTGCCAGACCACACGAGATTTTGAATTGCCTGACATCTGATTTGTGGCCTGCGATTCTAGTTTTCAGATGGGACATCGTTTCTCCTATATATGTGGTGCTGCACCCTTTGCATGGGATGGAGTACACCACGTGACTTTGACATTGTGGCGGTATCTGGGATTTCAGTTTAGTAAATATTAATGTGTTGAGGGTGTTTTTATTGCTGAAGGCAATCCTACAACCAGCTTTATTGCAAAGTGACTTTTTTAGTCTCTCCGAAAGACCCCTTACATATACCATACTTCTATATGGCATGATGTCTTGAGGTGAGTTGGAAGGAGGGTTTGAGAGTGTATTTTTTGATGTACCTGTAGGTGTTGCTGCAGTTGGTGTAATTGGGGTTGTGGATACAGGTGGTGTACTAGCGATAGGAGGGGATCTATTCAAGATGTTAGTATTAGGAGATATTATTGTATTTAGAGGAGAACAATTATTGGAATTGAATTGGCTGGTGGTGTTGGGCGTGTTGTGGATGATTCTGTTGACAAGTGAAGTGGGAAAATTGTTTTTTTTGAGAATTGATTTTATGAGATTGATGTTTTTACTATGAAATTGGGGGTCACTGAGTTTCAGAGCTCTGCTTTTGAGATTGAGTGCGGTGTTAATTTTTTGTCCAAGTGGTTGGTGGGATTTATAGTTAAGGTATCTGTCGCTTGTCGTAGGTTTTCTCCACCAGTCAACCTCAATTTTTCCATCTGTTTCATTTCTCTTGGTAAGAGTGTCAAGGAATGATAGTTGGAGGTTATGTTCTAGTTCTATGGTGAATTGCAGTTTGTGGTGGAAGCTGTTGAAAATGTTTAGGACGGTTTCTTCTGAGTTAATAGGTATTGCAAGATAAATGTCATCAACAAATTTGTAGATAAACGGAAGTTGGAAGGAAAGTTTAGGAATAACGTTGTCAAGCAGTTTGTTTGTTACTAGATTTGCCAGGATCGGAGCACAGGGTGAACCCATTGCAACTCCATCTTGTATGTCATAGAATTTTTCTTGGTATTGTAAGTAGCCTTCTTTAACACAGATTTCAAGCAGTCTTAGGAAATCATCTTTCTTAATAGAAGTGTGATTTGATAGGGAGCCCCAACCATCATTTACAATTGAGTTGACTAGATCTAGTGGGATATTCGTGAAAAGTGATTTGACATCCAGGGATGCCATAATGAAGCCAGGGGGAATAGTTTTTTCTTTGATAGAGGTGTAGAAATGAAAGGAATCTCTTATGTCATATTGATTATGTGACAAGTGTTTGAGTATGTTGGAAAGAAATTTAGCACTCTCATAGGTGGGACTATTGGTGAAGCTAACTACAGGTCTGAGTGGGTTATTGACTTTATGGGTTTTTACCAAACCATAAATTCTGGGGGGGACACTATTATATTTGGTTAATCTTGTTTTGGTAATTAGGTCTATTTGTTTTTCTTTATACAATTTTTGAATCAGAGTATTGTTTTTGGTCTGGAGGCTTGATGTTGGATTCCTTCTTCTATCAGTAATGAGTTTGTAAACTGAAGTGTCATTTAGCAGTTCTTCCATTTTTTGTTGGTATTCCCCTTTTGCCATTAGTACAGTGGAGTTAGTTTTATCTGATTTTAGGACTAGAATTTCAGGATTCTGTTTGAAGAACATTATGGTTTTTTTGAGGAGCTTGTGATAATAGTCCTCAGAATTGGTGTGTTTCGATTTGTGGACGAAGTTAGTTATTATGTTGGTTGCTGTACTACGGAGTTCGTCTTTTGTCTGGGTTTCAGAACTAGCAGATATGATGGCCTCTATATCAGCCACTATTTGTATGATGGGCATGTCATTTGCAGCATAGTCAACACAAAATTTGGGGCCTAGGCTTAGAAATTCAGAAATGTCTGGGGGAATAATGGTGTTAGTGAGATTTACAAGCCAATCAGCAGTGTTGGGGTGTTGAACTCTGTTTTTGTTTTCCAAGTTTTTATATTTATTTTGTTGTTTGGATTTGATTTTATTAAAAAGTTTTTCATAGAACCTATTTTGTTGACTGATGAATAATTGAAAAGTATCTCTGTCCACCATATTTTTAAAATTTTCTTGACATATTCTTTGGTAGTCATTTAGCTGTTTGATTTCCCAAATACAGATTTTGATTTCTGTAGAGAGAATGTTGCTTTTGAACCTTTTACAAATGTTTTCTACATCTTTTTTGAAAGGGTGGGTGGACTGTAAAAGTGGGAAGGTACATTTTACATTTTCAACTATATGAGCAGGAAATAACTTAGCCTTTCTACATCTAATTAGGAACAAGTGATCATTTTTTTTATGAGCTAGTTTTTCATAGGTGCGCCCTATTGTGTGTGCTAGTCGAGTACTTTGAGGCCCATATTGGTTGTGGAGATGTTGAAACAGTGGTTCCTCTTGGTAGGCACCAGTGTTGGATGTAGACGCTGAAGGTAGATGTTGAAACAGTGGTTCTTCTTGGTGGGCAGCCGTGCTGGAGGTAGACATATTCTCAGTGATATTAACTGATAATTAATGCAATGGGTTCACCCTGTGCTCCGATCCTGGCAAATCTAGTAACAAACAAACTGCTTGACAACGTTATTCCTAAACTTTCCTTCCAACTTCCGTTTATCTACAAATTTGTTGATGACATTTATCTTGCAATACCTATTAACTCAGAAGAAACCGTCCTAAACATTTTCAACAGCTTCCACCACAAACTGCAATTCACCATAGAACTAGAACATAACCTCCAACTATCATTCCTTGACACTCTTACCAAGAGAAATGAAACAGATGGAAAAATTGAGGTTGACTGGTGGAGAAAACCTACGACAAGCGACAGATACCTTAACTATAAATCCCACCAACCACTTGGACAAAAAATTAACACCGCACTCAATCTCAAAAGCAGAGCTCTGAAACTCAGTGACCCCCAATTTCATAGTAAAAACATCAATCTCATAAAATCAATTCTCAAAAAAAAACAATTTTCCCACTTCACTTGTCAACAGAATCATCCACAACACGCCCAACACCACCAGCCAATTCAATTCCAATAATTGTTCTCCTCTAAATACAATAATATCTCCTAATACTAACATCTTGAATAGATCCCCTCCTATCGCTAGTACACCACCTGTATCCACAACCCCAATTACACCAACTGCAGCAACACCTACAGGTACATCAAAAAATACACTCTCAAACCCTCCTTCCAACTCACCTCAAGACATCATGCCATATAGAAGTATGGTATATGTAAGGGGTCTTTCGGAGAGACTAAAAAAGTCACTTTGCAATAAAGCTGGTTGTAGGATTGCCTTCAGCAATAAAAACACCCTCAACACATTAATATTTACTAAACTGAAATCCCAGATACCGTCACAATGTCAAAGTCACGTGGTGTACTCCATCCCATGCAAAGGGTGCAGCACCACATATATAGGAGAAACGATGTCCCATCTGAAAACTAGAATCGCAGGCCACAAATCAGATGTCAGGCAATTCAAAATCTCGTGTGGTCTGGCAGAACATTCCATTAACGAAGGTCACGTTTTCGACTTTGACAATGCCAAAGTCTTAGACAGGGACAGCCATACATCTAAACGCAAAATCAAAGAAATGATTTACATTGCCAGGACCCCCACCACATGCAACAAACAAAACGATATTAACAGCCTCAGCAAAATTTACACCAATATTATCAAATGACAATACCTATGATAATGGCGGGGAGAAAGGGAGGGGAAGGGGGAAAAAAACCGTCTTTTAAATCATTATTATCAATTATTATTATTATTTGTTCTTTTTTCCTTCTGCCTTCATAATATACCTCCATCAAACATTATTATCTGCATCGTCCGAAATATCCAGTCCACAAACAACAACAACATCTGCAACTTTATAGTATCCGTATTGTTATTATAATCCATAATGTTAATATCCTCCTTATCTTTGCGCATCCACTGTCAGCACACGTTACTCTTCATTATTATATTTTTAACATCGATTTAAGTTAAGTATCAAAATTCATCAGCCGTTCATATAATCAACACTGTGAACAACTGCAAATGATACATAAGGTACCTACCTACGTTTGTATTGCAAATTACTGCTATTTCCCTACATTTGTATCGCATTCAACTACCTACTTCTGTTTTCCTATAGTCTTAAGTAACATTCCTTTTTTCGGTTCTTCTTGTAGCCCTGAAGATGATGTACAAATACATCGAAACGTCGGCCTAAACCTATCTGATTTTATTTCTCGACCGAAACTCAAGATTCCCATCCTTCACCTAGTCTGAATATCAACGGTCAAAACCAGAATCTCCTGTATATATATATATATATATATATATATATATATATATATATATATATATATATATATATATATATATATATATATATATATATAAGTAGTATCCCAATGTCCATCCTGGGCCACTGCCTTAGATCTCTGATAAAAAGTTTTAACATAAAAGATCAGAACACATATTTTCACTTGAATCCTTGATGTTTTTTATTTTCACTTGAATCCTTGATGTTTTTTATTTTCACTTGAATCTCTGATAAAACTTTTTTATCACAAAACATCAGAACCAGTGACTTTTTCATTTTTAGCGACTTGAATCTCTGATAAAATTTTTTTAACACAAAACATCAGAACCAGTGACTTTTTTAAAAAAAATATTTTTTCATCAGAAACTCTAGTGAAACTCTAATAATTTTTCAATCGTAAATAAAAATGCAAAATTAGGACTATTTAGGGGTCGATATTTTCGAAATTTAGCTCTCTCTGATGTTTTCACTAGAAAAAATAAAAAAATTAAAATGACGTCACGCTAAAAATATTTTTGAATCGTCTTAAATTAAAATGATATCGTCTTAAATTAAAAAGACGAGACGCTAGATCTCTTCTGAATTTGTGAATCCCAATCTATTTAAAGGTGGTGTCGAATCGACCCCACCTTTAATAGAGGGGGTCTCGATTTGATACTACCTTTAAGAATTCAATTCAGACAGGAAAAGTGTACAACAATACAATATAAAATAACCTGCTAGTTAGTAGCATAAGAACTTTTAATGAACACAGCTCATTAAAAATAAAATCTCCTTCATACCCCAAGCATTCTGAACTTTAGCAACATGTAAAATAATCCTCAAACTGCTTTTTCAGTGTGACTTTATCCTCATTATAAGCCAATTTTCGAAGTTGATGTTCAGTAGCATTTTTAGGAACCTTAATCTTTTTTTCATTAAGACATGTCTTTACTTGCTTCTTTGAAAGGAGTGGTGGTTTACCATCGACACCAAATAAACTTTCTCTGCACAACCCTTTACAAAATCTATACTCCTTCAATTCACGTAAAATGTTATCTAGTGCGTAACAGTTTTTTTCATAAAATTGAAATTCAGGTGTCTTTACAAACTTCCAGAAACCTCCATGTTCTTCACATAAATCTAATGCTTCATCATTTAAACCCATATCTCTTTATTTATTATAGAAAATATTTTTTTTAATCTACGGACCCACCTTTAAGTATTCAATTCAGATGAGGGGTAAGTTAAAAGGATCTCTCCAATAAAATAAAAATGGAACACTTTAAATCGTTAAGAGAACTAGAAGATGGAAATTGTCTTTCCAAGAGTGAGTGGTGGGAAGTATCTGAATCTGGAGAACTGACTGATTATTTCGTGAGGAAGTATCATAAGTTTTTGGATTTACCAACTGTGAAACGTAACTTTTTTACCGGAAAAAATAAACTAACTGAAAACATTCTAAATTTTACTCCTTTCAGAAATTCTAGGGTTAGAGTACGAAATGGTAATATTTGTTTTGAATGCATCGAAGAGGATAATCAAATTATGCTAAACTTTGTGCACAGAATATTTGTAAGAGGAGGTCCCATTAGGTTTTTATAAGGGATCCTTATAAAAATTATAATTTATTATTTTCTTTTATTATTTCTTCAAGGTGAGTTTTAAAATTGTCTCTACTTATGTTTATTTCATAGTGACCCCAAGCCAAAGTATCTATGCCATTTTTCATTATAAATCTTTTATCATCATGAGCGGAAAGAGCTTTCTTATTCTGTTGTACTGTGGTCACATCGTGTTTTTTCGATTTGAATAATATCTGTTTCTGATAGTTTGGTTCTTTAAAGAATAAGCATCTTTTATAATCCTCTATACTTAAACCCTTATTAACGACATTTTTCTTTACTCCTTTAGATTTTTTCGTAACATCATTAGTTTCGAATATTTTAAAAGCGTAGCACTTTGGGCGAAGTCCAATAAACTCATCCATAATCTTACCTTCTAACTCATCTTTAAATTTCCCCAACACTTTTTTATTAACTTGTGGAATATTGTAAACATTATTTTTTGGATAGTCAGAAGTATCAAAATGATCCAACATATTTTTCATATCATTATAAAAATCATCCGTTTTTATTTCCATTATTAAACTATCTGTATCTCCGTATAATAAATTTACATCACTTTTATATTGTTTTTTAATTGTGTTGTAATAAAAGTCGTACATACAAGTTTTTGAAATGTCTAGAATGCTCATACCAATGAAAATTGGTTGTTTAAATGTGATATTTACTTTTTCCATGTGTACAGCTGCTAAGTTTTCGGAAAAAATAGTTCTACCTTTAAAGTTTGGTTTTGAAATTAGTTTTTCCAATTTAAAACCATCAGAACAAAGCCTAATATCCACATGTTTACGTACATTCATCATTGTCCTCCCATATACACTATTGTTCATATCTTTAAAAAATTTTTCTTCGAATTTTGTTTTGGCTTTTGCTCTAAGATTTGTATTGTAATCAATATAACTTTTTAACCAAGCACTTTGGCCAAATTCTAAAACCTTATGAATTTTTTCTAATTTCATTCCTAGTTGTAAATACTGTTTTAACGTAATGTAATGGATAACGTATTTTTTCTTATCATACAACGTGCATAAAAGTTTTGATAGTTTTTCATCACCATAGTTATTTTCAGGAGCTAAAGGAAAATCAGAGTGTAAATCGTGGAGTTCTTGAGGATATTTTAAGTCAACTTCTAAAATATAACCCTTGGGTGAATCATCAGGAATGGATTGTATATCGAAATTATCTAGATCCATTTTCCATTCAAAATTTCCATAAGGTAAAAATTTACTCATCGCCCAACCGTAAAGATTATTTGCATCCAAGTATTCAATGAAAACAGTTTCTTTTTCTTTGATGAATTGGTCTCCCATATATTTATTATTAGCTTTCGCGTATCGTTTTGAACATTGAGAAATTCCGCCTCTTATTCCTTTTTCTATGAGTAAAATCTTATCATAATCTGTTAACAATTCTATCTTTTGTTTGGTCATTCTCAACATACAGTCCCAAGCGAAACCTGGTGTTGTATAGTACCAAGCGGGGTCTAATTTATATTTTTCTAAAGATATATTTCTAAAGTTTTCCATGATATCTGCTAACAAAAGAACATCAATTTTATTGTAAAGTTCTGTAAATTCTCCCAAATTTTTAATTTTGAATGTAGACCAAATTTCTAGAGCATTTTTATAATCATTTTCTTTAACATTTTCTCCAGTGAGTTTACTGTAGAATTTCTCTATAGGTGGAAGGTTAGTTTCTCGATATTTTTCAACAGAGTCCATATACTCATATGGATAAGCTAATTTTCTAGTAATTAGTTCGAGATGTTCTTTTGGGAAATACTTTTTTATTTCCTTAAATTGATTTTTAGTTAAAGTTTTAGCTAAAGAATCTAAAGAAGCAGAAAGAAATTTAAAAGAATCTATGAATCTCAATTCTATAGTCTTTTTCTTTTTGTGACCATTTTTATCGAGTTCATCAGTTTCATAAGCTATCATTTTAGAAAAGGAAATGTACTTCTCTTCACTTTGCGGTAAAAGTTTAATATCGTAATTATCTTTTTCAAATTCTTTAATAAATAGATGTGCATCGTAGCCAGAAAGATTGTGGAAAAATACTGGAATAAACTTAGGATTTTTATATTCTAAATTACAAATCGAATGAGCTGCTCCTCTGTACATTCCAGTCAAATGTGAGTGATCCCGTACTTTTATACAATTATCAGGTATATTTGACTTCAAAACTTCTAATTCTTCAATATATATATCTTGTTGATTGTCATCTTTTTTATCAATAAAGTGTTGAATTGTTTTTCTCAGTACATCAAGTTCATTTTCAATTATAGGTGGGAGTTCATTAAATTTTCTTTCACAAATGTGGCAACTCTCAGCACTATCGTATTCTCTTTGTTGTTCTTCGGTTAAATCTTTCATGGGAATATTAACGTCATAGTATTTTCTCGCCACCATTAAGGCGTCTTTTTTTATTTTTTCGTAAAACACTTTTACCACATCCTGTCCAGAATATTGTACAAGTTTATAATCGCCTACATAGTTTTTCCTACTTTCGTCTTCGGCATTTTTCATGAAGTAAACAAAACTGTACGGTTCATGTTTTTGAATGTCATTTGTATAACATTCATCGGGATTTGGTTTGCAGGTATCAATCTTTTGTAACATACATTCAAAATCTGCATAAATTGTAAAAGGTACTTTTAAAGAGTGCCTATAATTTTCAAATTGTAAAATATTATCGTAAGGTTTTGGTAGTTCTACTTTAACAGCTTTATGAACACCACAATATTTTTTATGGTCGTTTAGTTTATCTTGAGTTCCAAAGGTATTCAAGCACATTTTACACAAGTACCTTCGTTTGTGGTTTTTTGTTAGTTGACTATGACCAACCAGTTTCCATAAGTCCTTGATCCAACAATAATGTTCAGTTTTCTCGTTTTTCAAGTACAACAAGTCAATGTGCCTTTCCTTTTCATCTTTCGTTATTTCCAAGGGTACTATAGTATTTTTTTCATTCAGACAGTAAACATTAATGGAAATCCCAGTTCTTTTCTCAAACTTTTTTACGTCTGTAAGTTTCATAGGAAAACTGATATCTTTCAACGCTTCGTCAAACTCATGTTCCCAACTAATGTACTTTCCTATTCTATACGAATGTTCGTCAGCTGGATGTAAAGCTGAAAGAACAGACCAAAGGAAACATTTATTATCGTCATTTTTCACATTTATAATTGCTTTCCTATTTTGCAGAAAAGCTGGGAGTTCAATGTAAGACGATCCTTTCAAAGGAACGTACTTGTTAACGTTCAGTTCCAAATGCTTGATCTTATGAAGTTGCCAATTAGATCCTTTAATTTCGAACGTTTCCATTTCATTTAGAATTTTCTGTTTCATTTCATCGTAACAGTTTGCAACTTCTGCTGACTGCAATATTATTACGTTTTTAGTTTTGAAATTGAGTTCCTGATACTCCATGTTATTTTTGTTAGTTCCTTTTTTAAATTCTGCGATTAAAACTACATTAACTTTTAGTTTCATTTCTCTAAGTTTCCATTTGATTAAACCTGTTACGGTTCTTTTAATACTGTTCAGAAATTTGGAAGCATCTTTAAATCCTTTCGTATTTTTAATGTCGTAAGTCACTAATCTAGATTTAAATGCCATTTCCTTTTTAGCAATTTCCGTTTTCGGTTCTCTGTTTTTTTCAAATACTTTTTCACTAAAATTAAATACTTTGTGTAATTTCCTCGGATTTACAAATACAGGTTTCGCTTTTCTAGGTTTTCTGATAGTCATTGTCCGGTCCGGGTCGTTTTTTCCATGACGCTTAGACTTTAGATGTCTAGCCCAATTTTTATAAGTAGTGCTAACATTGCACTTTTCACAATTTCTTCTCGTATTATCCATTTTATTATAGGATATATAATTTTTTTTCGTATCGTTCATTTTTATTAGAAAATAGATTCTTTTAACTAACCCCTCATTTTTTTTATCCACCCACTTTTTCTTTTTGTCTATTCTTGTATGGATACTATTTATCCTGTCTCCCATATCATCCTTTTAACTGACCCCTCACCTTTTTTTATCCACCCATTGAATTCTTATTGGTGGGACACTAACCCCTCATTTTTTTAGCCAGTGACTTTTCTAAACATGTAAACTATTTTTCTTAGCTTCTTCATGTATTTAAAAAATTTTTTAAATACATGGGACCCATTAAACCCAAATTCTTAAATAGGGGTCGCGAATTACGACCCCCCACTTTAACGTTAAAGGCAAATACAAGTCTAGAACATTTAAAAATTTCTTTTAAAACACAATTCCTTAAAGGTGGGGGCGATTCACCCCCACCTTTAACGGGATCGGTTGAATATTACGAATATTCTATCAACGATAGTCGTAATATTATCACATAACATTTTATTTATATAAAAGAAATCTTTTATATAAATCATTTTATTCATAATTCTAGAATTCTGTTTTTTGTAGTTCTTGAGCATAGAAAGATCCTTCAATCTCTTCGTCGTTTAAATCTTTTATTTTGTAAGTAATCGGATTTGTTGGTAGAATTCCAGAAACCACAAAAATTTCTTTAGTCCATTTAGCATCGTATTTATTCCCAAATGTTTTCTTAAATCTTGTTATTCGAACTCGATCTCCAAGAGAAAACTTTACTTTCTGTGAGACTTTTTGGTTTCCAAATAATTTCAACAAAACTTTCTCTTCATTACTTTTATTAACTTCAACAGGTTTCATGCCAATCGATCTATGAAAATCATTATTATTGTACTCATGAATCAAATCTTGTAGAATATCAATCCACTTCTTATTATTTTGTACTTCAAAATAGATTTTCATCTTTTCATTTAATGTTCTATTGAATCGTTCAATGATCGCAGACTTTTCTTCACTTTGTGTGTGATACATTTTGATTCCATTATTCTTCAACAGATCCTTAAACAGTTTATTTTCGAATTCTAAACCTTTATCGGTATGTAGAAAATTAGGAGAATTATGTTTTTGTGATTTAGCCTTTTCGATAATTTTTTCAAATGCTTTAGTAACATTTTTTCCATCTTTTTTCATAAGGGGCAAGGCCCAAGCAAATTTTGAAAATGTATCAATAACATTCAGAATGTAGCCAAACCCATTATTTTCTTTATCGTACTGTCTCATAATAACCAAGTCTGCAGCCCACAAATCATCAATACCTTTCGTTATTATTTTTCGTTTTTGAAATTTCTTTCTCACAGGCTTATGTAGTTCTTTAGCAATGGATAGTTTCTCATCATCATTTAAATCTTCAATGATAGGATGAATAACATCTTCTTTACCAGGGTTAGCAATAAACTTACTCTTATTAGTTTTACATTTTGAACATTTAGCCCCAACTCTCCATCTTCCGTTTACCGTTTGTATTTTTTCTGCATCAATATTATTGGTTCTCTTCTTACATTTATGACAATAAATAGGATCAGTTAAATCATTATCCATTTTATTATAGGAAAAAAAGGTTTTTTATGAGAAATATCTCATAAAAAAGAAGCTCCTCACTCACTCTTCAATCAAATTCAAATAAACTGTAACATTTTCAAATTGCAGCTCATCTCCATTTTCATTTCTACATGATAGTTTAATCTCTTTAATATCTCTCATTCCTTCTCGTATAGGGCTGTAAAGAATCTTTTTATTTGTTTCCATATAAATAGTATTGGGGAGAATCTGTTTCTCTATCAAAGATACATGTAGTAATTCATGTTCGCTATGAAGATGGGAATGCTCATCATGATTAGCAAAACTATAATCAATAATATTACAATGCCATTCAATTAACGAAATAGGTTTGATTAACTTTGGGTTGTCTTCAGAATAGTAGTCCTTATTAACTTCAAAATAATCCCCAGGTGTTTTACATTGTTTAAAATCAAATAGTTCACAGAAATTTCCAAAACTTAAAATTTCAATTAAAACAGGAGATTTAAGAAAAAATCTATTACGATTTGTAGTGTAGTCTACTTTAAAAACCAAACTTTCAGGTTTTGTTTTTTTTAATGTGTCAATTTGTGATTTATAAAATGTTTTATTTTTCTCAAATCCATCCATGAGTTCAGATATATAACTTTTTATTTTTAAATATAATTCTCTTCTAAACGTCTCAACAGTAAATGTGCCATCTAACACATACTCGTGATGATACCATACATCTGTAATAAGCAATTTTAATGATATCAATACATCTTTTACTTGAAATGAAAGAGAAGGTGAAGTAAATAATAACTTTACTATTCCAAGTTTATAATTTTTATTGGGATTTAGAACAATTTTTTGAGCAAAAGTTATTTTTAGATCTCGATGTTTATCAGAAATCTTTATTAGAGTCATGCTTTTATTATAAGATAAAGTTTTTTTTTCGTATAATAAAGATGAGTAAATACGAGATTGAACCAATTCCGTTTGATAAAAAAGAGGCTAGAAAAGGAATTTTACCATTACCTTTAAGAGCATTAATAGTAGGAACTTCTGGTTGTGGGAAAACAACACTTCTCTATAATCTCATCACAAAATCATGGGGAATCCCCTTTCATTATCTATATATTTTTTCAAAATCTATGGATCAGAATGCATATGAGTTTTTGAGAAGCGCTTATGAAATAATTTCTGTAAAAGATGGTGTGGAAATAGCACAGTTTTTCAGTAATTGTGAAGAACTTTTACCCCTAGATGATTGTCAGTCGAACAGTTTGGTAGTTTTTGATGATTGTGTTAATGTTCAACAGCAACAAGTTATTAAAGATTATTACGTTAGAGGACATCCTAAGAAAATCTCGTGCGTTTACTTGACACAATCATGGTCAAAAGTTGATAAACAACTCATTAGAAACAATATTAATTTTTTATGTGTATTTAGACAAGGACCAAGATACATGCGAGATATTTATGATGAATATGTGGGAAGTGATTTCACTTATGGCCAATTCAAAGAATTATGCTATTCTTGTTGGGATGAGGACTTTGGTTTTCTAACGATTGACCTAACAAAGAAACGCAGTAACGGGCGTTACCGAAAGAAATTTGGTGAAATATTTTAGATAAAAAATATAGATTTTAAGTTTGTCTTAATTAGGGGAGGCGAATTACCGCCCCTAATTTTATAGGGATTCCCTATAAAAACGCTACACGGATAACTTCAAAAAATCACATTGGGAAACGCTTCAAAAATCGCATTGGGAAACGCTTCAAAAATCACATTGGAAAACGCTTAAAAACGCAAAAATAGCGTTCCTAAAGCGTTTAAGCGTTTAAGCGTTTAAGCGTTTTAACGTTTAACCGATTTTAAAAAAAATTTTTCCTATAATAAAAACATGACAACAAAAATTACTTTAGAACAAGCGCTTAGACAGAAATTCAAAGAAGCGCAAAATGAAGTGATGAAGGAAAAAGAAGTCAAACTTAGAGAAATCAAAAAGATTGATCAACCCTCTGAAGATGAACAAATAATTTTCACAAAACGAAAACGTAAGCCCATGACTGTGGCTGAAGCTGATAAATCGATTAAACTCAAGAAAAATTTACAGAAATTAGCAAAACAAGAAAGGGTTAACCAAGCATCTGATAAGGAAACAATAGAAAAGGCTTATGAACCTATAACTTCACGATTAGATAAGGTAGAAAAAGCAGTGAAACAGACTGATGAAGATCTTGGTAAAAAATTAGAACTCATTCCTGCAATAAAAACATTTAACCCCTTGGCTATCAGTTCACCTAAAAAAGTTACTTTTAAAGATGTTGATGACGAGGTTAAAAGTATTGATAATGATAATGAAGATACTTTAAATCAAAGCTTTTCAAGTGACAATGCAGATAGGGATTATGAAATGGAAACAATTTTACAAAAAAGTGTTAAATTACCAAACTCTTCTGTAGGTCCTTTAGGTATTGGACCAATTGCAGAATTATATATTCTTCATCCTGATAGACAATTTGGAATATACCCTTTAAAAAATCATATCTTTATTGGAAATAAACAGATACGAGTAAATGGAAATGATATTGAAATAGAAAAAATGAAATATTCCGGTACTGAAGGCTTATGGAAGCTCTTAACAAAACCCATAGCTTCTGATATTCCATCCAAAGATGAATACACTAATGAAGACTTTAAAGCTTATACAAAAATCCTCATTCAAACAAATAGCATGTTTCAAAATAATAATCCCGAATCTAAACAACCAAAATCAAGTGTTAGTAAAAAATGGAAAGAAATCATAAAACCTATCTGGGAGTATAGTAAAAAGAAAAAGATTGGCACTGGGTTGATTAAATATACTGAAAATCCTGTAGAATTTAAATATATAGATAATTTGAATCAACTTACACAAAGACTATACTATTTGTATGCGCAAGAGCAGGCAGGAAATAATAATTTTCACAATGAAAAATTGGGAATTATAAATTTCATTAAAGATCAACTGGAGAAAGATATTGATAAACCCAAAGGAACTGAATACTTGATTAAAATTATTAATAATTTACCCAAAAATATGATAAAAAATGGTTCTGGTATTTTCAATACTATTCTTAATAAACTTGGGCCTGTTATTCCAGAAATGCATCTCCCAGGTGGTTATCAATATTGTGGACCATTTACTAAATTGGATAAGAGATTAAATAGAGGTGATGAAGGTATAAATAGTCTTGATAAAGCCTGTAAACAACATGACATTTTTTACAGAGATCATGAGAAAACTAGTGATAGGCATCTTGCTGATAAAAAATTGGAAGTAGAAGCTGATAAAATTATGAAAAGTTCAACAAATATCAGTGAAATATTGGGAGCTGCTATAGTAAAAACTGGTATGAAAGCCAAAAGACACTTTGGGATGGGTGTATATTAATTTTTTATAAGATTCACATCTTATAAAAAAAACTTTTTTCCTATAATAAAATGATTACACATCAAATAAATTTGTCAGAAATACAAATGAAAAAAATAAGATCTGCTTATAAAAAACGTGTTCCAGTAAAAGTACGACTGGCTTTTGCAGATATTAGTGGAAATGGAAATCATAAAATCCTGTTAAATGAAACTCAGAAAAAAAAGCTAGATAAATGTATCAAAAACAAAAAAGGGTTGGAATTGGAAATGAATTATGATCAGTTGCAAATAAATCATTCAGGTGGGTTTTTACCCTTACTTTTTGCAGGAATTGGTGCTCTTGGGGCATTATTAGGTGGGGGTGCAGCAGTAGCAAATTCAGTAATAGACTCGAAACATAAAGCTGCTGAAGAAGCAGAAATCAAACGGCACAATTTGGAAATGGAGAAATTAGCACAAAATGCAAAAAGTTTAAGTATTGGCTCTGGAATGAATAAGAAAAAAACTATTTCAAAACCTAAAAAGAAACCTAAAAAGAAACCTACCAAATCAAAAAACTAAATAGCTTCCAGCCTCTTACCAATTTTGATATTGAAAGATTATCGAAAGAAATGAAAATTAAAAACTTCAGAGGAGTTTTCATGAAGGATGATTTACCAGAGAAAGTGAACCACACGGAATGTGGAATTATAAATCTAGAAAATTCTGATGAGGCTGGAAGCCACTGGACTGCATTTCATAAAAATAACAATTTAAAATATTATTTTGACTCGTATGGAAATGCACCACCACCAAGAGAACTTGTTCAATATTTAGGTTCAGAAAATTTATTTTATAATGAGGAGCAAATCCAAAACCAATATGATCCGCCTATCTGTGGACATTTATGTTTATTAATTTTGAAAAAGCTATCAGAAGGACACGATTTTGTAAATAGCATGAGAACATTGAAGGAAAATCTTAATTTCTTTTATTAAATTTTATAGTCTTGATATTTTTATAGAATTTCGATTCTATAAAAAAAATTTTTTTCTATAATAAAATGATGTACACAAATAATAATGAAACACCTTCAGCCCCTGAAGAATTTACTCCAATAACTCATCCTAGATTATATCCAAAAATAATTTTTCCCGAGTTTAATGAGAACAATTATAGAATCAATCGAATTATCAATCAATACAAATTTTTAGAAGATGAAGAGAAAATGAGAAATGGTTTGAAAAAAAAATATGGAAAAATATCCAGCACTCTTTACGGTACTGAATTTTTATTCGCCCTCTCAGAACTCGGACTGGTTGGTACTTCTATAGCATTACCAATAATAATTCCATTCAGTGTTCCAATTTCTGTAGGATTGACAACCTTATCGATAATATTAAGGACTTCAAGCGGATTTTTCAATAAAAAAATTAATAAACACAAAGAAATTGAGCTTTTGGCAAAAGCTAAATTAGATTCGATTGAAGAAAAGTTCAGAAAAGCAATTAAAGACGGTAAAATATCTGATGATGAGTTCAATGATATTGAACAAGAAATAAAAAATTATATAAATATGAAAAGTACTATTCTAAATGAATATAATAAAAATAAGAAAGAAATTAAAAGTGTGGATCCTATCAAACTATCACTTTTGAAACATGGGGAAGTTTTCAGAACTGGATTTTAATATTTTCTATTCCACTATCTTGATATTTTTTATAGAATTTCGATTCTATAAAAAAACTTTTTTAAGAGTTTTAAAAGAAATTTTTAAATGTTCTCGACTTGTATTCGACTTTAACGTTAAAGAGGGGGGTCGTAATTCACGACCCCCCTCTTTAAGGAATTGTGTTTTAAAAGAAATTTAAAATGTTCTCGACTTTAACGTTAAAATTTTTCTAACACAAAACATCAGAACCAGTGACTTTTTCTTTTGGGGGGTTAGTTAAAAGAATGTATTCTATAATAAAAATGAATCAAATTAAATCAATCTACTCGAAATACGATTCTGAAATCACAAGGCTTCAGTATCGAAACTTTAATCCCGAATCTAATTTGGAATTGAACTCTGAGAACAAAAGAACAGTTTTCAAATTGCTTCTAGATGATGAGTTTCTTAGCAGCAACATTCAATATTACATTGCTGGAAAATACATTCCTAAAGATGCAACAAAAAACTATGTTACTAATGATACAATAACGATGATAGACAATTTTGTTGCACACCTTTTTTCCAAAATTGAAGTAAAAAAGCACAATACGGTTATTGATGAAATTGAAGAACCAGGTATTGCTAGTAGCGTGATGGGCATAGCTTCTTTCTCAGGACCAGCAAACTATAATGGTAAAGTAATGAATTCTGGTTTCAAGTCTAACGTGATTGGTGGTGGAAATTTCAGTGCGAATGGTAACTTGGGTGATTTAGGTCTTGGGTTCTTCAGTGATGTCGCTCCAATTTACAAGGGAGGATTTGAAATTACATTCATTAGAAATTCTGATGATAATGTCCTCTTTCGTTACAAGAAACCAGATAATACTCCTGAACCTATAGAGGGAAAAGTAGAAATTAAAACTTTCTGCCTAAGAGTACCAATAATTGAATATGAGAGTGAATCCAAAGCTAAATTAATTGCTGAACTCTGTACTTCTCCTTATTTGTTTCACTTTAAAAAATTACAATGTATCGAACAAAAAGTTACTGGAAAAACTCTAAACTTCAACATTACAAATATTTACAGAAATGTACAGAATCCGATCTGGGGATTTGTTGTCTTCCAAACTGCCAGAAAAAATGATCAAAAGAAAAATAATTCCAAATTTGATCATTTGAATGTTAAAAATATTAGTTTTGAAGTAGCAGGAAAAAGTTATCCTGAAGAACATTTGAATTTAGATTGGAGTTCAGGGGATTTTAGTTTAGCTTACACCATGTACACAGATTTCAAAAGAATAGTATGTCAAGAATCATCCCTTCCATATTATGAGCCTCAGTTCTTCAAAGAGAGCTATCCAATATTCAGTGTGAATATAACTAGACAACCACAGTCCATATCTGGACAAAAAAGTAATATAATTTTACGAGCAGATTTTGAAAATAATGTACCAGAAAACACTTTTGCTTATGTAATTTTGGTTTCAGAAGTCACTCTCAACTATATGCCACTTAAAAATATTATAAAAGAGGAAATCTAAAACTTACCTTGATAAGAAAAGGGGGGAAAAAAGGATAAACAATATAAATAACAATTTTTTTATTGGGAACATTCTCAATAAAAAATATATAGTTCACGTAGAAAATCATCTACTTCATCAGTCGTTGAATTTCCATTCGTTGAAACTTGGGATTGGTTCATTTTCACTCACAAATAACTCACTGCGTTGTTTCTCACTTGGTTTCTACAAACTGACTGGGACGGGTCAAAGGGGCTGCAAGACAATCTTATCTCAAACCGGTCGACGGGAAGGCCACAAGGTCGTCAACTCATCAGCTGCGTTCTCGTTCTCATTCTCGTTCTCATTCTCGTCTCTTTTCTCGCCAGAATTGAGAAAAAATTAAAATATACGCGGAGAGGCAGTTAATCCTGTCTCCCGAGAACGCAGCAGTCTCGTTCTCGCGAGAACGCAGCAGTCTCATTCTCGCGAAACAGATTAACTGTTTCGTTTCACTTTTAAGGGTGATACATAATTTTAAAAAATTCTGAAAACAGCCCATTCTCTCGCTGGTCTACAGAACGACCTTGTATCTTGTTCAATATGTTTTAATGGGGATTTCCCATTAAAACGAACAATTTTAAACTATTATTTTTTACAAATCTACTTGACTTGTATTTGCCTTTAATAAGGGTAGTATCGATTTGATACCACCTTTAGTAATTGGGTTTTAAAAATTATTTTTAAATCTACTTGACTTGTATTCGCCTTTTCATCGGGCCCATCTACTAGACGGTAGTAGTACCCCAATGTACATCCTGGGCCACTCCAGTCAAATTTATGATCTTTTATTTTTCACTTGGTTTTCAGGATAGAAAAATGATTTTTATAAATTTTGTGGTGATTATTTATATAAAGATTCTCTTTATATAAAAGTGTGGTTCAGGGTTATGTATGTAATCAATTCGGGGTTCAACTATCAATTATAATATTTTTTACTCAAAGTCAATCATAAAAGCCTTTGTCTTTTTATCAATACCATTATAAATAAGTTTGTTGGGGTGTCTTTCTGGATTGTTTCTAACATGCTCAAGAAGTCGCCCAGAAATTTTCTTGGGTAAACATATATTTAACTCTCCATTTTCAGTGTTAATAATAACAACAACGGTTTCACCATATTCCGTATCTTGTATATAATTTGCTAAGAGATCATAAGCTCCCTTATCCAGATTTCTGAATGATGAGTAGATGGTTTTTTCGGTTGCTTTTTCGTAAATTTCAATTGTTGACATTTTAATTTTATTATAAAAGAGATTCTTTTAACTAACCCCTCCAAAAGAAAAAGTCACTGGTTCTGATGTTTTGTGTTAAAAAAAGTTTTATCAGGGATTTAAGTCGATAAATGAAAAAGTCACTGGTTCTGATGTTTTGTGGTAAAAAAGTTTTATCAGAGATTCAAGTGAAAATAAAAAACATCAAGGATTCAAGTGAAAATAAAAAACATCAAGGATTCAAGTGAAAATATGTGTTCTGATCTTTTATGTTAAAACTTTTTATCAGAGATCTAAGGCAGTGGCCCAGGATGGACATTGGGATACTACTTATATATATATATATATACTGGCGCTCCGCGCCTCGCCAGGGGCCAAGCCCCCTGGACCCCCAATCTCTTATCTTCTATACTTTGTATAGAACGAGGAATTTGCAACGCAATTCGAGTCCGAAATGACTCCCCGAAGAAGACACCCCATAATCAATCGATTAATTCCTCCTTCGTTTATCATAATAGTGTTATTTTGTCATTTGGAAGGGGCCACTCAGCTGATACGGGGCCTGGGCAATGTCAAGTTAAAGTCCTAAGGAGGCTAAATACCAAATTACAGCTTCATAGCGTGAATAGCATAGAAATTAGCTTCAGGGGCCACTCAGCTGATTCGGGGCCTGGGCAATGTCAAGTTAAAGTCCTAAGGAGGCTAAATACCAAATTACAGCTTCATAGCGTGAATAGCATAGAAATTAGCTTCAGGGGCCACTCAGCTGATTCGGGGCCTGGGCAATGTCAAGTTAAAGTCCTAAGGAGGCTAATTACCTCCTTAGGACTTTAATGTAATGAATGTAATGTAATGAATAGCATAGAAATTAGCTTCCCTAGCAACGGTATCGCGGGACAAAAAAGTGTGACATGTGACAAAAAAACTAGTTGGGGGTCGGGCTAAGAATTGCGTTGCAATTAATATATATATAAACAATATGTTACGGGAAAACCCCGACCCTAGGTAAAAACTAGCATTTACCGGGAAATTCGCGTTTTGGCCAAGGGACATGGTAAAAGCCCGAAGAAGCGCTGTGGATCGGGGTTTTCCCCGAGGTCGAGCGGGAGAGTCTAGCTGTGGCAAGTCGAGGTGGAAAAAGACCGATCTTGCTGTTCGCCGTCGGGCTTTTCCCAGCTTTGTTTTGTCAGTCCTAGAATTTGCAAATGACAGCGGTAAAACCCCGACGAACTTGTATCAACGGATCCATGCTCCTCGCTGACCTCGTGATAATGCTGTTTTCTGTTCTTTTAGTATATATATCTCTATTTCTGATTCTTTCGCCTTGGAACGTCTGCAGGACAACTCCCTCAGCTGTACACGCGTGGCCAGTTCGTCACATGCGAGGAAAACTTCGTGCCTTTGTCTGCCGTACCAGAAAACACTCAGGCAAGTCTTAGGCAGACCGCAAGTCACCTAAGTGTCTCAGGTGGCCAAGGTTTCACAAGGTGCGACTGCAAAACCAAGTGTTCGACGAGAAAGTGCAAGTGCAGGGCCAAACAAGTGATTTGCAACTCAAGATGCCACGGCAGTTTAACTTGTACTAACAAGTAAATACCTATGTGTTCGATGTAGTATGACACTATTTTACAATAAACAGAATTTTGGACTTTTTTGTTAACTCGGAGAGTTAATTTCCTAAACTTCGGGTATTTCCCAACAGTACTTGCGAAACCTAGGTTTTACCTATCCCCGAAGGTAAAGACCCGACTGGTGTGTGGTCACATCGAACTTGTACCGCTTGAGGTGGCCACTCCTAGGTTTTACCGGCAAACAGCGGTAAAAGTTGGAAACATATCTCACGTATCGTGCATTTCCCAGTCACCATGGCAGATTCGCGAATTTCCCGGTAAATGCTAGTTTTCACCTAGGGTCGGGGTTTTCCCGTAACACATATATATATAGTGAAAATAATTTTCGTTCTGCTCAAAATTTTAGTTTTCCTTTGCATTTCCTTTGTTTAATATTTAATTTATATCCAGCTTTTTTATTTTGTTTTTCCGAGTACTGTATTCTTCTTTGTTGCTGTTGTAAACAGGGCACCAGCCCGTTTCATAATAAATAAATAAATAAATAGTGGACTTCAAGGGACCGGGAACTTTTGTCTACTATAGCCGATTTCCATTACGAATGATATATCACTTAGAGTGGAATGTCCACTATAAGTGATCGCCAATCGGCCAATCGGTCGTAATAGAACGGTCAACAGACCCAGACTCACCTGCAATTTTTCCAAAAACGATGTTGTGACGAGCACGGAATCGTTGAATCCATGATGCAGAGCACGAAAAATTTTCTTTTTTGAGAAGAGAGGCCAGTTGGTTTGCTTTTTCTTGGAGGAGTGGGCCATTTATTGGCACATTATTCGACCTTTGCTACTTGAACCAAGACAACAGGGCCCTATCCAAATCCGGATGAGTGAAGCCTCCAACTTTCTTTACTTGTTCACACTTGTCAAACTGTTCCACCACCTTCGATTTGGACTTCACAAGCGCGTATACAGCCGAACGGCCTGGTTTTGAATTCACTTGCGAGGCTTCCCGCTGAATCGCCCGACTCGAACCGACAAATAAGTGCGAATTTCTCCTCGACTGTGAGCTGCCGACGCGTGGTCTTCGAAATTGAGAATCACACTGGTGAATCAGACGAGTATCAGACGAGTACCACAACAAATGAAATGATGAAATGAAATGACATGAATGTCCACTGTCCACTATAACTGATAGATTCCTGGCCAACGGATCGATAAACGCGTCTACTATAGCCGATATTCCACTATAAGTGATTGCTCCACTATAAACGATTCCTGTGCATTAACGTCATAACACTCGGAGAGACCGGACATTTTGCCCACTATATACGAAAGTCCACTATAACCGATTCCACTATAAACGATTTTCACTGTATCTTTTTCGTGTTTCGTCCTCCCCTTTGTTTTGAAATACATCTAAACCTCTATTATATCTAGGTTTAAATAATAATGAATAATAATATGGATTGTTAGTTTTTACTTCTCTCCTTCAGTCCCAAATACATTACTATTCAAACTTAGATATTATAGGTTTATATATATTATATTTCAAAACAATGGGGAGGACGAAACACGAAAAAGAAAACACATCTGTACGATTCGCTCTTAGCGTCTTCGGTAGACTTATATATTTATATATAACGAAACTAGATTCCATTATGAGAACTTTACAACAACCGCACAGCCCTACAATAATGAGCTGTTTTTCTACGATTTTTCTGAATTTCAAACAATTCTGACGTCACAATGGGCAGGGGGGTGTAATGACGTAGGGCTGAATCGGGAAAATATGCCTCCTTCATATTTTCAGGGACTTCCAACTCTGAGGTTTCAAGATAGAGTCGGGGAGATGGAGCCCTGCTTGCCTGTAACGTTGTAAGGATATGGGTTCTGATCGGCCGGGGCCGGTGGCAGCAGATTGGAAACGTACGTACGCAAATTTGCGTATCTGTTTATCATGTGAAACAGTTGCTGTCCAGAGAGCGGCTACAACTAGTGCAGTCTGTACTTCAGTAAGGCATATTGGTGTGGGGGGGTGCGTATCACAGTCACATCCGGAAACTGGTGCTTCTGCAGAAAGCGGTTTTAAAAGTGATGCTCGGGAAGCCTAGAAGGTATTCAAGTAAGCTCCTCTACAAGGAGGCTAAAGTTTTTACTGTACGGCAGCTCTTCATCAAGGGCTTAGTACTTTTCTACTTTCCACATCCCGACATTGTAGATAAACCCTATGTTCATTTCCATCCCACTCGTTTTCAAATACTCCAGAATATAGTCAATCCCAGAATAAACCTCACCCTTACATCAAGAAGTCCGCAGTATTAATTTAATCTATCTCATTTACAATTCCTTGCCTGCTAGTCTTAGAAATACCCACGAATATACTCGGCCTGCCTATAAGAGACTTTTATTCACCTGGTTGATGAATGTTGGTTCTGAAAATGCTGAGAGAATGTTGAACAGTGTTTACGCTTAACATAGCAAAGATGCGTTGTAATAATTTAAGTACAATCCAATTTAAAATTTAATTTTCACTTCATTGTATCTAACAAATGCTTGGGTTCCTTGCAACTCTAGCTCGCCAACACAGGCCTGGCCTACCGGCGAGCTATACTATTCTTGTATTTTGTTTCCTATGGAAGGAGGTATTTTTTTGTTTCTTTATAATTGAATAAATATCTTCTCTCTCTCTACTGTCGACGCCGCTATATCCGTGCGACGTAAGCACGGCTTCTTCAAAATCGCCTTTTTCTTTTACCTGGTTTTCTTCGTCATACAAAAGCAACTTTCACCTCAGCTTTTCAACGTTTTCAAATGCGTTGAGAAAGATGATAATGAAATCAATGCCTACCTGAGAATTTTGAGTCCAACCGAACGGTCTTACGATGAGTAGTTATTTTTATATGGCTTTTCGAAGATTCCAGCCCTATTATCGTCTACCTCAGATCATAAGCTATTGATAAAAAAATCCAAACAGAATTCACAACAAGTCCCTATTGGTTTACAAGGGAGTAAGTTAAATTGCCCTTCAGAATTAAACCAAGACCAATTTCTATTAATATCCTAAGTAAGTACTCGTGTTACATACGAATAGATAATTATGTAACTCATAAGATAAAACTATCCAGCGCCTCATATCGTATTTCAAGCTTCACTTTTCTACCTCAATTTCTCTGCCTTATTCCACACACGGATGGCCAGATGGTGATTATTAGTACCTATCTTAAAAGGTTGACATCTCACAACGTGATTAGAAAATGAAAAGTAGCCACCAGATACAACAGCGAGAGCTGACTACCTCTCTACGTGTGCAATGAATTACAAATCTCCAAGAAACGTGTGCGCCCCCGCACTCGCTGATTTCAGTCTCAACTTTTCACCTCCTTTAATGCAACTTCGCTCTACCTAACTATTGTCTATTCAACTCAGGCGTGAAAATATTGCATTCGCCAATATTCACTTCGACATTGAACGCAGAAGTTACGTGATTTTCCCTTGCCCTGTCCTGTTCTTTGGTATGAGCATGTCTTCGGCCATAACGAGGCGAACTTCTGATGTGAGTCAGCTGGTTCCGTGTATTTTATTTCAGAATTCTATTCTGAAGGTAGGTAATATATTGTTGTGACAATATTATGGTCTGTAGTTTTTAAATAAGGATGGTAAAAGATACCTTCAAACTACCAATGAAATAATATGTGAGCACCTGCCAACACTAATAATTGGTGGTGTTGCTACTATGCGACGATATATATAATTATAAATTTCTGCTGCCACTATGCGACGATAATTATGGGTAATTCTACATGCCGGCGTAACTTAAAAAAATGAATAGTTCGAATTATTCATATACCTAGGTACCTCCTAAAAATTTGGACCCATTGTAATCATAGCGGATTTTTGAAGAAGTTTTGTTGGAGAAAACAAGAAGACAAACGTGTACAATATTTGAACCATAACTTTGATTTTTGTATATGGTGGTTAATTTTATTTACCATGATGTGAATGGTAACGTCTATTAGAACGGAGATCCAAAGGACCTACTGACCGCTATTTTAGATAGCAATTTGAGATGGGATGTACATTTCAACGAAAATTGTCGCAAAAATTAACACTTTCCAGCGGGAAAAAGAAATCTAACGGATTAACGTATTATTTTAAATTTTTAGAGAATGACCGATGTTGACCTCAGATGGTATGATGGTCAGAGAACATAAAACATGATGAGTCTGAATCAATGTCAGCGTCAACTGAGTTTTTAATGTCGTGCAAGAATATGTTACTGTACCGGTGTTAGCGTGTTTTGATGGTCTGAGACACGGAGTGATTCACTCACCGATTGAAACTACACGATTCGATTCAACCAAAGAAGCAAAGTCTGCGTGTTCGGAAGCCTGGCACGGAAGACCGTGATCAAGGGGTCGCACCAGATACGTGACGACGTACCACCTGATGGGCTACGGCTGATGGACCACCTCTCACCACGTTATTATAACGCCTCGAAACTCGTTTGAACGGATTTAGATTTGAATCGGTGTCTGAGATGAGGTCTTTTTGAGGAATAGTCGTTAAAAATCAATTACCACTCTTCCTTTGGCCCAGTTACGAGGCTCCAACGCCCCTTTTGAGCGGGCTATGGGTCACGAAATGGGCGGAATTAGTATATAAACGCCGACGTAGGATTTCCCAATCAGAATCCCTTTTGATAGTCGATCATCATTCTTCTCGTGACCCAAGAAGAAAAAGAAAGCTTCAACGGAAAAATAACAACTATTTTTTGAAAGACAATTTCCATGCAATATCCTGGTACTTAGGGCCGGTTCCAAAAAGATCAGCAACCACGATAGTCACGTAACCCTGGGGTTCGATTCGATTTTTCGGTGACCACGGCTTTGACGGTGTGTGCGTTCCAAAAAGTTTCATCGATCGTGGTAACCATGGTTGAATCGATTAGTTGCGTCAAAACGTCTGAACCTGGATATTTGCATGGATAGTTGACAATGGATACTATTTTTTCTCTGTTCTACTCGTGGATACTTCAAATCCAAGACTTTTGTACCAGGGTTGATGTATTTTTCAGCTGAAAATAACGAATCCGAAGCAATTTTCTGGTAACACTGTTTTATAATCGCGCGCGCCCGCTTGAATCTGCAACCTGATAACAACCTCCCATCTCATTCTTCCAGTGAAACGAATCTCATAAAATCTTCTCCTCAGGGCTCACTGGGTGGCCTCTGAAACATGATACGTAATGGTATGGAATACCTAAAATATAAATACTAGATAAATCAAGAGCTTTCCAGCGAATGGAGAGCGATTTTCGTGCGATGAAAACTAACGAAGTTACTACAACATATTGATAGCAACGGGTTGGTTGTAAGTAAAAACCCTAGTAAATTTTGACTTCACAGTTAGCTGACAAGATTCTGACTGACCCCGAGCGGTAAGATATAATCTATGTCAATACGATAATATAAGATATTCCTGTCAAAAATGAAGCTGCAACATACTTGGTCACAACGAAATAGCACGATCCTTCAAAAAGACGTGGGATAACTGTAATGTAATGTGTAATGTAACACCATTTCAAGCATTACCTATTGTCTGCGATTATACTTTGTCGTATCAGGTTTAAAACGAACGACGCTCCTTCTTTTGAAAGGCGAAAGAAACCGGTGAAAAAACTCGGTGTCACTCCAATGATTGAAGTTGGGATGCCGGGGTCGTTGACGTAATCTGAGTGGTTCAACAACTGACGCCAGTTCATAAAAATCATCGTCGTCTTCATCGTCGATGAAATTATAAAAATCATCCATCGCGGATCGGAAATATAATATATTACGAATTGAATTGAATTGAATAATACCTAATCGCAATTTGCAGACGAGTGACAAACACAAAACAGCTGATGTTGATAGCCGCCATATGCAATTACCGTGCGCGCTCGCGTGCGAGTGAGGGCTTCACCTCTCGACCAATAGAATTCGAGTTCACCGTGGTAACCCCAGCGAAGACTGGGGTTGTCCAACCACAGTTATTTTCTCGAGATATTGCAAAATAAATCGATTACGAACTTTTTTGGAACTGCACTTTTTCTTACCATGGTTGGCGAACCCTGGAGTTGGCTCCAACCCTGTGGTTCAGCTTTTTTTGGAACCGGCCCTTAGTAAACTCCAGCGAGTTTCATTTCCAAACGAAGAAGGCGAGAATACAATATTAACCCGTTAACGCCGCAAAAATGTTGTATTTTGCTATCGTCTATAATGAAATTCTGTGTTTGCACAGTATGTTACATAAAAACGTCTGGACCGCTTGACCGATTTTAATTAGGGTGGTCTCAACGTGATCAGGGAGTTCCTGAGACGGACATAAACCGCCCAAACCGGTGTACCGGAACCGGATCGTTTATAGGCTGTGATAAAATCGCGGAAACGTCCTCCTTCGACGTGAACGGGGTTTTCCCTCGCCATACGGTTTAGAAATCAAAATTCGTCGAACATTGAATCACCGAGTAACGTGAATGTGAGGAATACTATCACCCGGGTGAAGCCGGCCATACTGCTAGTAATAATTATCATATAAAATTACTATGAGCTGCAATTAACTGCAATATCTAAAGATTTTATTGACATTTCTGATATGGTGACTTGTTTAATAATGCCACAGTAGCAGTTGTTGGTGGTGGCTGGTTCGTCAACTCTACTGATTCGGAAGTCCTATTTTCTGAGGAAAGGATTGTCAGGAAATAAGAATCGGCATTCTTAATTGTCAAGATGATAAAATTTGATTTATAAGCTAAGAAGTAGAAAAGGAGAACCAATCACACCAAGGGCGTTGCGTCCATAAGGCCACATGGGCCACTGCCCCTGCACCCAAAAACACTAAAAAGACCAACCAATGTTCAGTTGGCACCTAAAATCCCCTCCGTACGCTACACCTAGCATTTCTCACAAAGTTCAACAGCGGCTCGCCAGATTTCTCTGGCTATGGATATTCAATATTCTAGTAGAGGCTCCATGGTGGTTCCTTCTTGTTAGCTACATAGACCAAGCATGTTATCGGAATAAAGCGACAGTAATCGTTGTCCTGCAATCGAAATCGAAACCTAGACTCCTGAACCTGGCAGGCAGGTCCTCGGACCTAGTTTCCATGGCAACCGATAAAAGTGGCCACCGCGCATGCTCAGTAGAGTAAAAATGTTGTTTGCCATGCCCACATCGGGCCCTGTCCCCAAAATCTGATTTCCACCTCGAAATCGTTCATTTCACAATCGATTCGATCCCTTCGATTCAACTTGTCATCTCGATACGAGATGCTTCTTCTTCCGACTTGTTATTTTTGTCTCTGGATCACATTCGCTTTCTCTGTTGAGTCTGTTGTCAGTTTTCTTTTTCTTTTTTTTGCGTCAATTTTTTAGCGTTTTGCGTTCGGTCCGGTTCCGATGACAGATTTGTATTTGTGGTACCTACGTGCGTTTTGTCCTTTTGGCTGTTTGTGATCTTGAGGTTTGTGGATTGATCGGCGTCAACACGCAGATTCTAGTCAATAGCTTCTAGATTCAGTCATAGTAGGTACCGGCCTACGTGTCATGTTTTGTTGTGTTTTAGTTTACTATATTTTTGTAACCCAAGAATTCGGTGGCTGAGAAGCAGCAGAAAATCACGAAGTTTTCGTACGACGATAGAGTGCTGATTAAAAGAGATAGGTAAGCTAGGTTGCTTAAATATTCTGTGTTGTTGCCTTGGGGTATTTTGTAGAAAAATCTATAGGTTTTGTGTTCTAGTTTGGTGCCCCACCGTTTTCAGACCCTACACACCGCTACTGAATCACACTACCTATCAATCCACTATTGACACTTAAAATTCGATGAGGGAACTCAAACGAATTGGAACCTATCGGCATTCCTGATCCCAGATCAAGGAAGCACCAGCAGAGACCTTATTGATCATACATTATTGAACTAGGTACCATCACAAATTTCACCTTCGATACTATTTGCTTTCCAGGGTAAAGCGTGAAATTTCCTCCCAACAAGAAAACATTTTCTTCTCCAAAAACGTAATGTCCTACTCTTCGGTTTCTGGAATAAGATTCCAATGTGAAGCAAATGAAGCTGTACAGTTCTTCTTCATTAGAGTTATTCTTTACTAGAGTAATTTTTCCGTCATCTACCGGTTGATATTTAATGATTTCGATCAGTACCTAGGAAAAGCAATGATGAAATAACAACAGTCCTCGGCATAACAGCACCCTGAGTACGGTACCTACTGAAAACGCTGCAAATTATTACACAACGGTTTATTATTTACCTGTATAGATGCTTCTTCTGCGTAGGTCACTGTTTTCTGTGGCCAATACCATCGAGCTCCTCCCAGGAAAGCCATAAATGGAGTACTGAAGCCGGCCCGAGAATTAAAGTTCCATAAAAATGCGCGCGATTCAATATTTCAATCATTATTTATACGGTAAATAATAAACCGTTGTGTAATAACTTACCTGTATAGATGCCCCTTCTACGTAGATGGTATAATAAACCGTTTTATAATAATTTACCGTTGCGTTAATTTACCGGTGTGTAATCATTTACCCAGTAATACTTCAACGTTTTTCAAGTTGCAAAAGTACCCACCAACAAAATCCAAAAGAGCCTTCATTTTTCAAATGAAATAATATCACAGAACAACCAACTCGACTTCATACAACCATCCGTGATTGTAGACAGGTGCTCCCTAGCGATGATATCTGGGCCGGATTTATGCCGTTTCATTCACGATCATCTTGACAAAGCTTTTCGGTGCAAACGAACGGCTGGTCGTACAATGCTCCGGGTGGTCTCAAAAAGTTCTATACATCAAGTAAATTTAAAAACGTTAAAGAAAAATACCCTTCTATTGAAAGTTTCCGAGCAACAGCGTTCTGAAACTGTCAACCCCCCAATTTTTCACCCCTTAGAGATGACTGACAGTAACGCCGAGCTTCGAGGACCAGCTAGACCCCAAACGGGACACTAACCGAATTTAATTATTCATATTGGTTCATGGTAACTAAGAAAAGTGCGAAGCACGGCGTACGGTGGACACAGACATTTTTTTATTGCATTTACGGATTCTACATATCTTGAAACATCAAATTTTGAGGGGGAAGGGTTAAACTTTCTTTTTCATGCTCGATTCCAAAGGTTCATTGTTGAAAACAATAAACAAAATGCGCCATCTCTTAAAACCTCGACCCCCCCGGGCTAATAATCCGTACTTAGTTCGATGAAGAGAACAGGGAGTGAAGAGACGTGGTCGTAACCCTCAAGCGAAGTTTTTCACTTCCCGCACCATTGAAACAAATTGGGGAAGGTAAGCTGCCGTTAGCGTGAAACGAGCAATAGTGCCCGATTACGCTTCAGGATTACGACACTCCCCACAATAATATCTCAAAAAAGCAGGAAGTTTGGTAAGTGTCCAGATGAAACCTCAACCGTTAACCACATTTATTAAGGTGATTAAAAAACAACGACTACAATTAGCGATTAACTCTCGGGTGGAAAAGTGAACTCCGCTAGGAGTCGAAACATCCATTTTGATGGTGATGAAGATGATGATGAGAGGAAAGTGATGAACTCATCAAGGACCCATTCTCGAGCTCCGTTAGATGATATCCAAGAACCCTAATGAGACCTTAGGGAACGGAGTTTGATTAGGTCTAGATTTCCATGCGAAAGGAAATGAACTTTCGGAGCGTTGGTTGACAACAATAATGGTTAATGCATTCCAGCATCTAAAATGATTACCTATGTGGCCAGTATTCATGTATCATGCAAATTTTCAAAATTAGCAGAATTCTACATTCTTTTTAGTAATCTAATGGACTTATTATGTGTGTAGGCCTTCAACATTCGATGACCTGACGCATATTAACTGAACACAAGTTATACGCCTTAGGGTTCATTTTGTACATAAAATGGATGAGAGTTCACTACTGTTTTTGAAATTCATCTTTGGAGATGGATGTATGTATGCGCATGGTGCTATCACGTGTATGCATTGCAATAATACGAAGTCTCAACTTGAGGTAAAAACATACCAGTTCGGCCTGTTTTCCTCTAATGATTTTTTGTAAAATCATCACGTACATGACCAGGTATACCTTTACCTATTGTACCTTTGTAGGTACATTTGTCTGTAAGGTTTGCAGGCACACTAGGTGGTCCTGTATACTGATCGGTATATAAATACATAGTGCTGAAAACCACAGTCCATACACAACAGTACACCACTTCAAGCTCGATTTTCCTGAAGCGATGATCATCGTATTATCGTTCCTTGTGATGATCATGTGGGACCTTAGTGTGTGAGGTACTTCCAACGTGAAGGTATATAATATAATCATCATAATGTATTGCTATACTGCTATTATATGAAGTATCGAAAATAATATAACGACGCCATTATTTGGAATAACGTTATACCCTCGAAATTTTACGAGTAACTTAATACAATATTTGCTCATCACAAGTTAAAAGAGAGTTGAAGAAATATCATATAATATGTAAATTCGAATAGAGAACACAACATGAACAAAACACATAGATTAATTTGACGAATATAATAATTTAACTGACTTCATAGATCTATTTATTCAATGGGCACAGCACATTATGTAAACATAGTTACCGCTTATGTTTAAGATTAAGCGATTAATAGATTACTTATATAATTCAATAATTTAATTCAATTAACGCAAACGTAAGTGGCACGTAACGCCAATTAAATAATAATACTCATTCTACGTCGCTGGCTGGTGGTTAATTTAATTGCTAGTGTAAACATTGAGGAAAATAAATGAATTGGAAAGAAATGAATGTGCTATGAAGCTAATCTTTTCAGTTCATTATTCTGTGAATAATACACCTATGTATTCGCTCAGCAAAACGTTTTTATAAAATCCCCTAAAATTTTTGTTATTTTACGTTTGAAGTTACGTAGATTCTAAAAGTGCAATATCCGTCCGCCGTACGCAGTATCATACATATCACTTTATTTTCAGTCTAAAAAAAAAATGCATTCTTTCGCACACAGGCTCCATTTGGGCCCTAGTTGTGTCCCGAAACTTTGCAGCCCAATCGGAATATAAACAAAAGCGTTTTAGTGACAAGAGCTTTTGATGTATCGTTTTCCATGTTTTTTAGGACGAAGAGACCAAATATGAAGCCGGAATGGAAAATTAAGGTTCTAAGGTAGTGCATTAAATTTTGATCTAAACTCGTCGTTCTTCCGCACACAGTTTGGATCCCCATTTGGGAGCACATTTGGGTCCTAGCTGTGCTCCGAAGCTCGGCCGGTCGATATGAATACACCCAAGGGTGTTATGGGGGAAAAATGGGTGTAAAAACAGGGTTTTTCGAAGTTTTCTGAGGTTTTAGTGAACAAGATCTTGTGAAGCATCGTTTTCCATGTTTTTTAGGGCGAGAAGACCGAATATGAAATTGATTTTGACTATGGAGTGAAAAATTAAGGTTGTAACGAAGGTTCAGCACCCAAAATTCTTTTTTTATGAGTCAAAAACCTGAAAAATTGTGTGGAATCACCAACGATTTTTATAATAACACTAGAAGTAGTATTAGTCAATCAAGACATCACAATGGCACTAACGTAAAAAAATGGGAGCCTAATTCGTGTTTTCGGGAGCCAAGTTGGTGAAAACCATAAAAAATAGCTATTTAAATTATTGCACGTGAAAGAAATAATAAATGAACAGCCAACATTTCTGTAGGTATGTCCGATAACAAACCCATGTGGTAAGGACTTTTTTTGGTGTTTTAGTAACATGAGCTTGTGAGGCTTGTGTGTTTTCCTCGTTTTTTAGACCGAATATGAAATGAATTTTGACCAATGAGTGAAGAACTGAGGTTATAATGAAGGTTCAGCTCCCGAAGTGCATTCTTTCTGAGTCAAAAACGTGGGACATTGTCTGAAATTGTATAATAACACTAGAAGTAGTATTAATAAGTGAATCAAGACAATTGAATGGCACTGTCAATGATCAAAGGTAGTTGGTGAAAAAAATAAAAAAATCGCCCCCTGCACCCCCGGATGACTTCCGCTTAAAGCCTGACGGCTAAAATGTGGTGTACCTGACCCTTCAGGTTTTTGTCCCCCTCGCTGTATTATATAAGCTTTAGCCACGCTTATACACATCGAAACAACCAAGTGACAACCAAACAAGCGTCATTGTTTACTATCGATTTATAACATCCATTTATATAGTTATATTATGAAACTAGGAAATAAATACCAAGAACAAATACGAAATAAATGCGTGATAAATCAAGAGCTTTCCAACGAATGGAAATCGAATTTTGTCCGATGAAAATGAAAGAAGTTTCATTTCCCTAGCAACTACTCGGTTGTACGTGAAAATCATAAGAAAATTTCGCGCTACTTTTATCTCACTATTTGGTCTCTCTATTTGGTCTCACTATTTGGTCTCACTGTCACTATTTGGTCTCACTTTTTCCTGTCGTTTTTCGGCGGGGGGTCCCATCGCAAAAACCTGAAGGGTCAGGTTAAAAAAAAAAAAAAAATAGGAGCCTAATTCGTGTCTTTAGGAGCCAAAATTGGTGGAAACCATCAACAATAGGTATTTCAATTATTGCACATGAAAGAAACAACAAATTAACAGCCAAAATTTCTGTAGGCATGTTCAAGAGAATAATAAACCCATGTGACAAGGACTTTGCAGCGTTTTTTATTATTAGGTAGTGGAGAATTCATGGTGATGACCTCGTATTTATGATGCTAAACGCATATGATGCTAAAAGTCACTGTCCGATTTTGACGAAATTCATATAGAATCATTTACAGCCCACCTCGCGCACGCAACCTCCGAATTTCAGCTAGTTACGACCATCCTTTCGTGTACAGAAACTGTGCGAAATGATGAATTTCGGGAACAATGGTCCGAGTCGAAGCCTGTCAATAGCCCAAAAATTTCCCTGGGATGTTCACTCCCAAGATGTTCACTCCCGCAATGGTTCACTCGTCCGAAGACCACCGTTTCCGATGCGGAGACCCTCAGGCGCCGCAGTTTCCTCGGGACGGGCTCAGCACGTGGGTTGGTGATGTAATGTAATGAAGTATGAAGCCATGAATTCAAATGGCGGACACCCGACAGAACGTAGCTGCGGGGCTAGTAAATTAGATTTATGGTATTGCCGGACCACTACGCATATTAGGTGCACCCATCTGGAACAGGAATAGCGATGCAGCACAAGTGTTATCCCATTCATAGCTACGATCGCAAATCGGTACAATGGCGTAGGGAGTTGGAGCATGCCAAACCTACCTAATCCTCCAACTACCTAATCACCGTCAGTGTGGCAAGTGAATTTAGCTGAGTTGATGATTCAGGGTATAATCATACTACCTACATAATTCTTACATTTTATCATATGATTCTTGGTTTCATATTATCACTGTATAATACAGATTTACTACATCATTAAACATGGACCTTGGAAGATATTAAGTCTCTAACCCCTTCAACTGACAGCGCAACGTACATATTAATCATCTACTTACCTATTAATATACGTCAACTGCAGAGGAACGGAAGTAATTTTTCTTGGTTTATTGCTTCCAACGGTGAGCGACTGGAATCGAGAAAGGAGGCAATTTTGGTATATTATTTTCAATAGTGAAACTTTGGAATCGAGCATGAAAAAAAATTCTAACCCCCCCTCAAAATTTGATGGTTTACGTTTCAAGGTACCTATGTAGAATCCAAAAATGGAATACAAAAATGTCTGTCCGCCGTACACCGTACTTCGGACTTTTCTTAGTTACCATAAAAAAAATTGATGAAATTCGGTTTATGGGTTCCGCTTGGGGTCTAGTTGGTCCTCGAAGCTCGGACTGTCAGTCATCTCTCAGGGGTAAAAATGGGGGTTGAAATTTTCAGAACGCCGTAGCTCGAAAACTTTCAATAGAATGGTATGGCTGGTCGTACTATTTTCCGGGTGGCCTCAAAAATTCTTTAGTTCAAGCTCATCCTAAAAACGTTAAGAAACCATACCCTTCTGCTGAACGTTTTCGAGCTACGGCGTTCTGAAAACTGCAACCCCTATTTTTAACCCTTCAGAGACGACTGACATAACGCCGAATAACTACAAAATAATTAATGACTG
This sequence comes from Leptopterna dolabrata, assembly GCA_954871275.1. Classification (NCBI taxonomy): domain Eukaryota; kingdom Metazoa; phylum Arthropoda; class Insecta; order Hemiptera; family Miridae; genus Leptopterna; species Leptopterna dolabrata. Next base: position 27,699,166 of record OX940975.1, on the reverse strand, counting down.
AATTATTGAATCCCGTGCATTTGTAGAAAACTTTAATTCCGGGGCCGGCTCCAGTACTCGATTTAGGGCTTTCCTGGGGCGAGCTCGATGGTACTGACCACAGAAAACAGTGATTTACGCAGAAGGGGCATCCATAACGGTAAATAATAAGCCTTTGTGTAATAATGTGTAATAATTTGCATCGTTTTTTATAGAATTTTCGGATTCTACATACCTTGAAACGTAAACCATCAAATTGTGAGGGGGGGGGGGGGGGGGGGTTAGAATTTTCTTTTCTCATGCTCGATTCCAAGGTTCATTAGGCACTGAAATAAATAAACCAAAAATCTACTTACCGAATGAGAGTGGATTTCCGAGTGGGTGTCCGAGCGCCTATTCAAAATCGTATTTTCATAGCTTTTTCCCGGAGTAATGAGCAACTGAAAAAGGAGGGCGGAAACAACACCCCCGTATCCAATCCAACGGGGCTAATCCAGTTAGGTGAGACACCGCGGTGCTGTCGAAACCCCGGCATCTGCCCACCCTGAAGGATTCGTAGGTACCCCAAAAATCTCCAATGAATCCTCTCGAGCAAATCCCTAGCACTGAAGTAATCGGGGGACCAAACAATTATTGCTGCATGTTCCATTACACGACTTGATCAGTTAGTACAGGAACATCCAATCCATCGGGCGCCCCGCCAGCCATGATACCGAAAAACTCGAAGCGACCAAGACCAACGTTTACATGATGGAACAAGAGTTTTGTAGGTTTAACCCCTCCCCCCCACCAACGAATTCGGCCCCCTGGGGGACACCGGTGTTGTTTTGCACACCCATCGTCGAGGGGCCCCTGAAGACGTGTACCGAATTTCAACCCGGGCGCCGTTGTTAAGGAAGTTTGTCTAGCAGTTGTCGTTCTTGTTCTTTGAGAGGGCTACAACACCACCGCCATAACTGATATCTTGCACACAAATTCGCTATGCTCCAACTACGTGCGTTTTGTGCAAATCTGCCACACTTGCTCGCTGGGGCTCCCTGAGGAAGAGTTCAAAATCCGATCGGAGCGGTTTGGTAGCAGCCGAGTCCGGGCCATAACGCATTTTTTTGTCGTTTTCAATCCCCTCCCACCAACATATAACACACCATAACGCAATACGCTCTCTCTTCTTACGTAAAAGTATGTTTCATAATTAATTATTGTAATCTTGTTTCATCAGCTGATACATTTTTCATTTCGAAAGATTTTTACTTCTTAATCTACTACACCATGCCAGATCTACTATGGTTGAAATGACGTGTAAGTTACGTGTAACGGTGACACCCCCGCCCCCGCCCCTTCCAACAACTAACGCAGCGTAACGCTACGCCAAGCGCCCTCCTCCCCCTTGTGCGTTAAGTAATATGTATGAATATGACCCAATATAACTGTTTGAAAACGCTGCAAATTACGGAAAAATAACATAAATGGTTTTTTAACGGTTGGAGGTGTGCTGCAACTCCCGCGTGTTACACTCTCTGCTCTCCAAGCAAAAAGCTCCTCGCCATACAGCGTTGAATGAAACAGTGAAACAGGGGCCGTGGGTTAGTGGCAATGGAAGGATGTTTTCTACATGCTAGGACTTAGGGCAGGATACCCAATCATAATTATGCATCCCTGATGCATTTCTTATAAGCCTTGGGAGAAAGGATTACACGGCCACTAAACGGGGAACAAACTGTTCAAATCCACCATATAAAATCTCGAACAGTCGTTGCACGGATTCATCAAACTCGGATTCAAAAGAAGACCAACTTTGCCTTCCTTCCGAAAAAACTAATCCCGAACTTGGAAGAAGGAAACACACCACAGTCTAAGAGACCATCCAACGAGAATTATTCCCATTCAACTGTAGGGTGATGAGCACCTGGGTACAATAACCGATCATATGGCCGGGTTGAGGAGACAGCACTGTTTGCCAAACACAGATCAAACATGTTTCTCTATCAAGCGTGTTACTCAGGATTCTTGAGATGGTTGAGCTGATTCCGTCTATGAAGGCTCATCACTCCCAGCAGAATTTAACCTTCAGGTGCTGATGTAGCCTGAAAACTCAATTCATCAGTCCCATTGCTCTGATCCGATCCACCCCAGGCAAGGTTTACGTCGCCAACAAGGTACAAGATATATAGGATACAAGATTCATTCTTGTTTATTTGGTACCTTGTGATTCGTTCTTGTATTCTGGTGCCTTATATCTTGTATATATCTGGTACAAGACATATAAATCTGGGAGTGATCGGTAACACTCGCTACTTTCTCCAGATGGATCTCAAAGCAATGTGGGGGAGAATAATAACGAATGGTACACAGCCCAAAACGAGTTTACACTCAAGAAGAATCACAAATATCTGTTCTAGTGCGCTAGATACTGTCTCCCACCTAAATGACCTCAGACGAGAAGACACTCCAGCGAGTACGCCTGTCACGTCTGTTTCGTCACGACCTGAGGATAGCGCGCTCAAAATATTTGTTGGCTTCTCATATTTTTTCCGTCGACAAACACCTGCGGTTACCAGAATTTCTGGGAAGAGGCAGGCGCTCCGGTTTTTCGAATGCACACCGGTACGGGAAAACCTCGCCTGGCCCGCGGCGGTGAACCGAGGGTTGCGTCTGACCTTTTAATATTCCGATTCATATTCAGCCAATGGGAAGGGTGTGTGTGCTCTTTTCTCCCTCAGTACGCCGCGGGCATAATGCGCCGTTTAGTTCCCCTTAACCGCGACGTTATTACACCAGAAACACATTGGCTCATACCATGTTCTTTATTCTGAGAATGTAAGTGAACGATTACCAGATGTGGTTCGTAGTTTCCAACATACCAATGGACCTTTTTTTTCGCAACAAATACCACTTAGGTATTTTATTTCACACAGCACTTGGATAGTCTGTTATGAATATCACGGTACTTATGCGTGTTTCAAAATAGAGCCATATTTTCAAAACATCTTATCAATAAAAATCAGAATTCAATCAAATCACCTCAGAAAATGCAAATTTGGAGTAGGCAGAACATGGGAAAAACGGTTCGACAGCTGTGTTCTTAAACTTTTGGAATTAGGAAACACCTACTTATATACACAAGTGAACTACTGCATTCGTCACTCGTTTCGCGCGAATTCATTGCGTGTGAGGAGGGGTAATGACAAATTTTTAATTTACACGGCCTTGATTTATGAGAGGAGTGGAAACCATTCAACAAAGCCTCAGGAGTAAAAGAGGCGATTAATGGACACTCGGTACCTAATTCCTGTCAAAATATCGTATGTACTGCTGTTATTATGCGCTGTAGCGCTGTTCGGAAAATATTGAACAGCGTTCCGATCTCCATAACCTCGTTGCCTATGTCGAGCTCCGACACTTCCAATAGTATAAAAACCTATGATAACGTGGAATCATATAATAAAAACGTTGCAAATTATTACATAACGGTTTACTATACCCCTACTACGTAGATCAATGTTTTCCGTGGCCAATACCTACCCTCCACCTCCCCAGGAAAGCCCTAAACCGCGTACTGCAACCGACCCGGGAATTACAGTTTCACAAAAATGCGAGGGATTAAATAATTCAATACATAAATAATTATTTGGTGTTATTCATGAAGCTTAAGGTAAATAATACACAGTTGCGTAATAACCCGTTGTGTTACAATTTACCTCCATAGATGCCCCTTATGCGTAGATCTGTTTTCTGTGGTCAATACCTATTCCAAGAAAAACTCTAAATTGAGTACTAGAGCCAGCCCCCGGGAATTACATTTCATAATAATGCGCAAGATTGATAATTCAATAATAAATGATTATTTTTTGTTGTTATTCATGAAGCACAACGTTTGTTCAAGTTGCAAAAGTACAATATCAACAAAATCCAAAACAGCCATCATTCTCCAAATGAAATAATACCACAGAACAACCAACTCGACTTCATACAGCCATCCGTGATTATAATCAGGTGCTCCCGAGCGATGATATCTGGGCCGGATTAATACCGTTTGATCACGATCATGTTCACGAAGCTTTTCGGTGCAAACGAACGGCTGGTCGTACAATGCTCCGGGTGGTGAAAAAATTCTATAGTTCAAGTAAATTTGAAAACGTATAAAAACATACACCCTTCTATTGAAAGTTTTCAAGCTACAGCGTTCTGAAACTTTCAACCCCACAATTTTTCACCCCTTAGAGATGACTGACAGTAACGCGGAGATTCGAGGACCAACTAGACCCCAAATGGGACCTTCAAACCCAATTTCGATAATTTCGGTTCACGTTAACTGAGAAAAGTGCGGAGTACGGCGTACGGAGGACGGGTAGAATTTTTTTTATTGCATTTCCGAATTCTACCTTCCTCGAAACGGCAACCATCAAATTATGAAGGGGGTGGGGGTTTATTTTTTTTCTTCATGATCAATTCCAAAGGTTCATTAGGTATTGAAAATATTAAACCAAAATACTTAAAATTCTAGATCATCACAATGTCTAACAAGCTGAGAGTAAACAAGGTAATTAACCAATAGGTAACTACATAAACAATATTTTCTCGCGAAAAATCAATCTTCAATCAATCAATCAATCAAAATCCCTGCACAACGGTTTATTATTTTGTACAGAATACCCTCCTGTTACAGATCACAGGTCTCCGTATAGATAACCCTTCTATACATATAACATAATGTACTCTACACAACATATTATGTATATCGCGGACCCTCCGTAGGTTAGTACCTAACCCCGTACTCGTTACCAGGTACCCACCTAAACCGTTGTGTAATAATTTACCTGTATAGGTTCCCCTTCTACGGAGATAGAATAATGAACCGTTGTGTAATAATTTGCACATCAATAATACTTCAACGGTTGTTCAACCGTGCAACAAAATCCAGCCCCTTCTTGGTAGATGAGCCGTAGTGTAATAATTTACCGTGGTGTAATAATAGACCGTTGTGTAATAATTTACCGTCGTGTAATAATTTGCCGTTGTGTAATAATTTGCCATTGTTTAATAATTTACCCATCAATAATACCTCAACTGTTGTTCAAGTTGCAAAAGTACCTATCAACAAAATCCAGCCCCTTCTGGGTAGATGAGCCGTTGTGTAATAATTTACCGTTGTGTAATAATTTGCCATTGTGTAATAATTTACCCATCAATAATACTTCAACGGTTGTTCAAGTTGCAAAAGTACCTATCAACAATATCCAGTCCCTTCTGGGTACATGAGCCGTTGTGTAATAATTTACCGTTGTGTAATAATTTACCGTGGTGTAATAATTTACCGTAGTGTAATAACTTACCGTTGTGTAATAATTTGCCGGTGTGTAATAATTGGCCATTGTGTAATAATTTACCCATCAGTAATACTTCAACGTTTGTTCAAGTTTCAGAAGTACCTACCAACAAAATCCAATAGTCCATCACTTGTAAATGAAATAATATCGCAGAACAAACAACTCGACTTCATACAGCCATCCTTGATTATAATCAGGATGCTCCGTAGTTATGATATCCAGGCCGGATTTATACCGTTTGATTCACAATTGCGTTGACGAAGCTTTTTGGTGCTCACGAACGGCTGGACGTACGATGCTCCGGGTGGTCTCAAAAAATTGTTTAGCTCAAGACAAATTTAATAACGTAAAAAAACAAACCCTTCCATCGGGAGTTTTCGAGCTACGGCGTTCTGAAAATTTCAACCCCTATTTTGAACCCCTTAGAGATGACTGACAGTAACGTCGAGTTTCGAGGACCAACTAGACCCCGAACGGAAACTATAACCCGAATTTCATCAATTTTTTTTTTCATGGTAACTAAGAAAAGTGGCCCGTACGGCATACGGCGTACGGCGGACGGACAGAAATATTTTTATTGCAGTTTTGGATTCTACATACCTTGAAACGTAAACCATCAAATTTTGAGAGGAGTAAGCATTTTTTTTTCATGCTCGATTCCAATGGTTCATTATTGAACATAATAAACCAAAAAATTCTGTCTGTCCGCCGTACGCTGTACGCCGTACTGACCACTTTTCTTAGTTACCATGGAACAAAATTGATGAAATTCGGGTTATAGGTTCCGTTTGGGGTCTAGTTGGTCCTCCATGCTCGAAATTACTGTCAGTCATATCTAAGGGGTTCAAAACAGGGGTTGAAATTTTGAGAATGCCTATTCCTTTTTTTTAACGTGAATCTTTTTACAGTTTCAAATAGTTCTTGAACTTACGAGTTTTTTTAAGACCATCCGGAGCTCAGTTCGAAGTTTGCCCGAAGTTTGCACGGACAGGCATTTTCGACAGCAGGGTTAATGAAATTGTATAAATTTAGCCCAAATCTCGTCACCAGGGACGCGCTAACAATCGGGAATTGGCCCGAGATAAAATCATTGCTAGGGATCACCTGATTATAATCACGGAGTATGAAGTCGAGTTGATTGTACTGCGATGTTATTTCATTTGAAAAATGATGGCTCTTTTGGGATTTATTGATAGGTAGTTAAATTTGAACAAACGTTGAAGTATTATTGATGGGTAAATTACTATTACACAATGGTAAATCATTAGGTACTCAACGGTAAATTATTACACAACGGTTCATTATACCACCTACGTAGAAGGGGCTGGAGTTTGTTGGTAGGTACATTTGCAACTTTTTTCACTCCTCATCAACAATTTCCCTTCAGAACTTCATTATGTGCGTTTCTTTTTGCCATTTTAGGTACTTTTTGTCATCGGCAGAATTTTTTTAGCAACATTTAACTCGTGATTTAGTAACGAGTACGGGGTTAGGTACTAACCTACGGAGGGTTTGCGATGTACATAATATGTATAGACTAGTACATATTATTTAGACGGGTTATCTATACAGAGAGCTGTGACCTGTAACAGAAGGGTATTCTGTACAAAATAATAAACCGTATTGTATTTTTGGATTCTTCATACCTTCAAACGGAAACCATCAAATTTTAAGGGGGGGTTAAATTCTTTTTTCATGCTCGATTCCAAAATTTCATCATTGAAAATAATAAACCAAAATTTCTGTCCATCCGCCGTACGCAATACATCGTACGCATTGCTTCGTACTATTCTCAGTTACCATGAACCAAAATTAATGAAATTTGGTTTCTAGGTCCCATTTGCGGTGTAGTTGGACTTTGATGCTCGGCGTTACTGTCAGTCATCTCTAAGGGGTGAAAAATAGGGGTAGAACATTTCAGAACGCCCTGCTCGAAAACCTTCAATAGCAGGTGTTGTGAACTGTTGGTGTGGTCACCATTTGTCGTGAACGGCGGGTTTTCACGACAGTAGGTTAGAGAGTAGCAGCCACAAGAAAGTCGAGAGTTGGTCGTGAATGGATAGGAGCAGGAGAGAGGTGGGAGTGAGAGAGAAGATGGATGTGGTAGGATGAGCTTCTATGGGATTGTGACTAACTTCCCGCGGTTTTCACCATCTGCAGGTGTTCATTTAGGGATATGCACCCCACGGTTTTCACCAACAGCAGAGATCTTTTAGGGTGTGCTCCCCGCGGGTTCAACAACAGCAGGAGATCTTTTAGGATATGGGAGAGAGGACGAGAGAGAGGGTCGAGAGAGAGGGCTTCGAGAGAGAGTGAGACGGAGCGGTTCGAGGGAGAGAGGTTCGAGAGAGAAGTCGCAAGTCGGAGGTGTGACAGAGTGTAACAGTGGGGTTGGACCCTCGAGAGGCCCATCTTCTAGACCAGCGAGATTATCACCGGTTAAGGAGGGATATCGATTAGGCTTCCCCAATCGTCCCCGTCTCCACTGAAAGAAAAAATGTATCGAGAAAAGCCCACACTGTACACTCCTCCCTACATGACATAATTCTGGGTAGCAGAAGTATGAGAGGGGAAAAGGAGGAATGAAAAGTAGTATGAAGTTCTGGTTCAGGAAAAGACATCTGAACAACTTCAAGGTGACTAACCTCCATTATAATGGTACTACCTCAATAATATTTTACTAGTGGAGAACAAAGCTCCTACATACGAGTATTGGCGGATAATGTTGTCAGAGGTTGTTGTCCAGTGAATTGTACTCATCTGGGCAACCTCTAGGTGATCAACCTCCACCGTTGTGATGGAACAACTACTATTGGGACTTGTCAACTGGGACATGAGCTCAGTATATTTTAATTATACTGACACTCTAAAGGGGGTGAAAGGGAATCGGGGAAGCCAATGGATGAATTTATTATCGAAGGGACAGGTTTTTAGTAAAGGAATCCTTCTGGGAAACCTTTTGAAAGTGGATGGATTATGGTGAAGTGCTCAGCGCATACTACCGAACCACGCTCTGCTACCATGTGACAGAGTGTAACAGTGGGGGTGGACCCCCGAGAGTTCCCCTTCTAGACCAGCGAGCTTATCACCGGTTAAGAAGGGATATCGATTAGGCTTCCCCAAGCGACCCCGTCTCCACCGGAAGAAAAAATGTATCGAGAACAGCCCACACTGCTACAGGGGACGAGTCGACGAATGCCGAGCTTTGCCAGAAGGGCGAGTTTTTATAGAGACTTTTCCACCCATCCCCGGTCAGCAATCGGCCGTTACAGTCGGTTGAGGCGGATGGTGGTTGGGGGAACCCCGAGTTGTTTACCTGCTCAACGTTCTCCGCGTTTATTTGGTAAAATCACACTATAATGCCTGAGTGGATTCTGAGAGGGGATCAGGACAGAAGGGTACGGTTTTTTTTACGTTTTTGAATTGGTCTTGAACTAAAGAATTTTATTAGACAAGCCGAAGCATTGTACGACCAGCCGTTCGTTTGCAACGAAAAGCTTCGTGAACATGATTGTAAATGAATTTGTATGAATCTGGCCCAGATATCACTGCTAGGGATCACCTAATTATAATCGCGGATGTATGTATGAAGTCGAGCCGGTTGTTCTGCGATATTATTACATTCAGAAACGCTGCAACTTATTAGATAAAGGTTTATTATTTACCTGTATAGATGCCCCTTCTGCGCAAATCACTGTTTTCTGTGGTCAATACTCTCGAGCCCCCCCCCCCCCCCCCTGGAAAGCCCTAAAACGAGTACTGGAGGTGACCCTAGGGACAATGTTTCCTACAAATGCGTCCCACTTGTGGAGTCTACTTAGTACCTATTTCTAAGTTAAGCTGGTAAGATCACTGTCGTGAGTCCCTCCCGGAACTACAACTCCCTAGCATTTAAGTCCTCGCCAAAATAACATGTAAAATTAAGTTCCGGCGAATAAACAGTAAGAGTGGGGCAACAGACGCAGGCCCCGGTACACAACCTGGAGCCCCACCACCCTGGGTGGCTTTAGGGTCTATATAACCCCGGATCCTGCGCCATTTTCGCCATTCTACATTTCCTCTAGCTGCTGGCTACTCTCTCTTCATCCTCAACCTCCTCTCTTCAAATTCAACTCACCAATGCTAACAACTCTCATTCCACAGTAAATTCACACTCACACATTTCATCAGAATTAGGTGGAGGTCTCGCCCTTAACCAATCCTGATGAAATACACTACACGCTCGGTGGAGGTCCGCCCTTAACCGCTCACACACTCTACACAAATTCACTCTTAAATTCGTTCACACACATATTTCATCAGAATATGGTGGAGGTCTCGCCCTTAACCAAACGCTGATGACACACACTACACGCTCGGTGGAGGTCCGCCCTTAACCGCAAAAACACACACTCTAAATTCACACACACATAAATTTAGTCAGGATATGGTGGAGGTTTCGCCCTTAACCAACCTGGCGAAATTTATCACGCGCTCGGTGGAGGTCCGCCCTTAACCGCACACACACACTCTCACCAAATTTCACTCACCTAAATTCACTCCAAACAATATTATCATCACACGCTCGTTGGAGGTCCGCCCTTAACCGCAACCACATATAAACTACACACCTCAAATTCAACCTTAAATTCACTCCTATCCAACATCCAAACTACCTCCACCTCTCATGGTGAATTTTACATCAACCTAAACTCACCATAATCACCTTTAAGCTCGATAGCTCGATCGTTCTATAAACATCAAACATTAACAGCAAATGTCACAATGAACACTAAACCCGTTACGGTTGTGGCCGGTAACACAATTTTATGTGACAATGATAGATCTATGTAAGCTATCATCACTGCTGTGAAAACTGACCATAATTATGTATCTCAATAATAGCCAAAAGTACGAGCCATACTAGCACTTGGCTCGATCTACCTGCGAAGGCGGTTGGGAAGACTGTGACAGAAGTGATAGGTAGTATAAGCATTATCCTCCAGCCAACACCTACACGCCCGAAAAAAAAAGTTGAGCGCCAGACTGTGATAGAGGTCAATGTGGAGCCCCTTGCGCGGCAGTCCCTTTATCGTGGATCTTCGTCCTTGAGTACTTCAGTTCATTAATCATTGGCCCTCTCCACAGTAAAAAAAAAACCTACGCGTACGGTGAATTTTGATCAATCACCAAGTACAGTATTTGGCATAGAGTGACGCTCTTCGGCGGGAGAAAAAAACGAAGAAGGCTTTAATGGCATATATTCAATTTGTCAACCCCTATTAATGACATGAATTTGGATAGAACCCTTCACTCAAAATCCGAGACAGTGACGTCATGAGGTGGAACATACATTTATGGTCTTTATCCCACAGGTACAACAGAATACCCATCGACATCTCCCTCTATCTTTGAGGCAATTTGTTTACAATGAATAAAGCACTAACTAACAACTGAATTCAAAATAATAATCATTCTTCAAATGAAATAATATCTCGGAACAACCAACTCTATTCCATGCAGCCGTTGGTGATTGTAATCAGGCGTCTGGGCCGGATTAATACCGTTTCATTCACAATCATGTTGACGGAGGATTTCAATGTAAACGAACACCTGGACCAGCGAGATTATCACTGGTTAGAAAGGGATATCGATTAGGCTTCCCCAAACGACCTCGTCTCCACCAGAAGAAAAAATGTATCGAGAACAGCCACACTGTTACATACTTCAACGTTTGTTCTAGCTGCAAAAGTACCTATCAATAAATACAAAATATCCATCATTTTCAAATGAAATAATATCACAGAACAGCCAACTCTACTTCATACAGACATCCGTGATTATAAACAGGTGATCTCTAAGAAATGATATCTTGGCCGGATTCATACCCACATTCATGTTGACGAAGCTTTTCGGTGCAAAAGAACGGCTGGTCGTAAAATCTCCGGGTCGTTTCAAACAATTCTTTAGTTCAAGATCAATTCAAAAACGTTAAAAAAACATATCCTTCTATTGAAAGTTTTCGAGCTACGGCGTTCTGAAAATTTCAACCTCTATATGTCACCCCTTGGTGGCATATAGGGGAGATGGCTGAGAGAGATGGCTGAAAGTAAGGCCGAGCTTCGAGCACCAACTAGACCCAACCAAGGTAACCAAGGTTCACGGTAACTAAGAAAAGTGCTAAGTACGGCGTACTCTTCTTAGTACGGCGTACGGCGGACGGACAGAAATGTTTTCAATGCATTTTTCGAATCTACATACCTTGAAACGGAACCCACCAAATTTTGAGGAGGTGGTAAAAAAAATTTTTTCCATGCTCGATTCTAATGGTTCAATACTGAAAATAATAAATCAAAATGATGGTTCTTTTGGATTTCGTTGAAAGGCACTTTTGCAAATTGACCAAACGTTATGCTTCACGAATAACAACAAATAATATTAAGGACTGAATTATTTAATCCCGCGCATTTTTATGAAATGTAATTCCCGGGCTGGTTGCAGTTCTCGATTTAGGGCTTTCTCGAGGGTAGGTATTGAAGGTATTGAAGAAAACTGATCTACGCAGAATGGGCATCTATAAGTGTAAATCATTACACAACGGTTTATTATTTACCTTACGCTTCATGAATAACAACAAATACTTGATTATTGAATTATTGAATCCCTCCCAATTTATTAAAACTTTTATTCCCGGGCCGGCTGCAATACCTACTCAATTTAGGGCTCTATATGCGGAGCTCGAGGGTAGGTTTTGACCACAGAAAACTGATCTACGCAAAAAGGGCATCTATACAGGTTTATAATTTTACCTTATGCTTCATGGATAACAACAAATAATATTATTGAATTACTGATTCTCTCGCATTTTTATGAAACTGCAATTCCCGGGCCGGTTGCGGTACATACGCGATTTAGGGGTTTCCTGAGGGGAGCTCGAGAGTAGGTACTGTAACAATGTGGGCTGTTCTCGGTACATTTTTTCTTCCGGTGGAGACGGGGTCGCTTGGGGAAGCCTAATCGATATCCCTTCTTAACCTGTGATAAGCTCGCTGGTCTAGGAGGGGGAATCGAGGGTCCACCCCCACTGTTACACTCTGTCACAGAAAACAGTGATCTACGCAGAAGGGGCATGTATACACGTAAATAATAAACCGTGTAATAATTCCTAGCGTTCTATATGTTGTATAGCGTCAACCTCTTTTGACTTTGCCGATCTTTCTGAAAATAACCGCTAATAATAAGGTGGGCGAGCAGGAAAGGATTGATGCAAATTCATCATCTGCCCTCTGTAGAGGAATCGACAGTCAGAATGTAACCGCCACCCCCTCCAAAAATCCGCAATTTCGTCTGTAATTAAATGTTGAGCCTCTCCTCCTAGCCAACATTCGAATATTTCTCCGAGATAACTCTTAGCACTTGGGATTCGGATCATTTCGCCAGCCCGCAAAATGTCATCTCGTAGTGAACAAAATTACTCGGTTCGAACAATGTCAATGTTCAACAGCAACATTCAATGCTCGGGATTGTTCCAGCGATGTTTTAACCCTTTCACTACCGCGTAGAGATACGAATTTTTCCCCGCCGATTTTTGGGTTGTAATCGATTTAGGAGTGCTTCAGTATGACACACATCAAATTTGAACTCTTTCCGATCATTAGGACGAATTTTAGAGGGCCGGGACAGAATTGTCCCAGTTGTAGGGCACGGCACCAAATGTTGTCCCACTGGTAGTAGAGATATGTCCCAGGACCTGTCCCTCTGGTTCGGGAGTGCTATCTGTGATGAATTTAGAATTTTCATCACGGCGGTGTGGAAATAAGGTGAGTGAGTGAATTTAGGTAAGGAAGGAAAAGTCGCAGGCGGCTGTAGTCAACCGAACATCTACGACTTTAGGAGGAGAGAGAGGTGGGTGAGGGAATTTCACCTAGGCGGCTGTAGTCAACCGTTCATCTAGGTGAAGGAGAGGAAAGGAGAGGTCCCTTGTCTAGGCGGCTGTATTCAACCGATCATCTAGACAAGGAGGAAGAGGAGAGGAGGTGAAATTCCCAGGCGGCTGTAGTCAACCGATCATCTGGGAGGTAAGGTAAGAGAGAGAAGAGAGAGCTGGTTAGAGGAGGTGTCGAATGAAGCTTGAGCGCCAGGATCCGGGGTTTTATAGTACTTGGGGGCCTCTCCCTCCAGCTCCTTGCAGGGAGCTGGTAGTGGGGCCCCAGGTTGAGTAACCCTGGGTTCTGTCGCCTGTCCCCACTCATATCTTTATTTACGGAGCTTTAGTTTGGCGTTTGAATGTTGGTGAGAACTTAATAATATAGGAGTGTTCCCGGGAGGGACTCACGACAGAGGTCCCCCCAGTTTGAACCAAGATTTGTGGAGCTGAAGGCGCAAGGTGACAGGAGCTGAGGGCTACGGCAAACAAAAGGTGGAGCTGAAGGCGCAAGGTGACAGGAGCTGAGGGCTACGGCAAACAAAGGTGGTGCTGAAGGCGCAAGGTGACAGGGGCTGAAGGCCGATGCAAACAGGCGGTTGGGCTGAAGGCCAGTCTTAAAAGCTAGGAGGCTTAAGCGTATGTAAGTAGATGGGAAGGGTAGCATATATAAGGTAAGTACATGGGAAGGAAAACATAGAGTAAGTAGATGGTAAGTAGAGTATAAGATAGAGGACGTACATAAGGCAGAGTAAGTAGAGTATAAGACATGGTAAGTAGAGTATAAGATAGAGTAAGTACATAAGGCATAACGATTGGGTGATGATGAGTCGACAGATATAAACATTTCGCATTTATAAATGTGATCAATGTGTGTTTTCGTATTTACAATGATGAGGATGGAGTATGTACAGAGGGTGAATGAGTATTTACAGTTGATGGATGAGTATTTACAGGTGATGGATGAGTATGTACAAAAGATGAAGGAGTATTTACATAAGATACAGAGGTATGTACAAAAGTTGAGGGGTGTGCAAAAATTTGGTCAACACGTGGGAGGCGGTCGTGAGAATCCGCCGTTTCCTGGGTGTGGTTAGTGTGTGGCGAGTGGTTGTGTGTGTGTGAAGTGTGTGAGTGAGGGAGGCGACCCCCTCTAACAGTCTTCACGTTAGTGAAGTCTGAGAGAGGGGTCCCTTCACTGCCAGGGTGGCGGTGAAGGGGAAGAGCCGGTGGGAGCCGGTACCCGGGGCGTCGCGGAGAGAGGCGGCGACGCCGGGGTCCGGCGGGTGAAATGGAGGCGATGTGTGGTGTTGGTGGTGTAGGGCTGGGTGTGGGATTGGTGCTGAGAGAGTGGTCGGGGAGGACTGGGGCTGGTTTGCACCGTGCTAATGGCACGGTGTGGGGCTTCCCGTCAATTAACAGGGTAGCGGTGGAGTGTGTTGTGCGGATGACCTGAAAGGGCCCGGCATACAGGGGTCGGAAAGTTTTATGGATGCCGGGCTCTTTCAGGTACATGTGTGTGGTGGTGAAAAAGCGTTTGGGATATGTGGTGTCGTTTGTGGGTGTTGTGGAGTGTAGAGGCTCCCTGTTAATTGACGGGGTGTGGTTTGGGATGAAAATGTCGGCCGGTAAACGTAGTGGGTCTTTAAAGGCGTTCTGTGCGGGGCTAGTTTGGTCTGAAGGACGGGCGGATGTTCGAAGGCTGAGTAAAATGTAGGGGAGAGATTTTGTCCAGGAAGGGGAATTTGCTGATGTAGAAATGGCCTGCTTCAGGACCGAGTGCCACCGCTCTATTTTCCCGTTGGATTGGGGATGGTAAGGGGTAGTGTGGATTTTTTGGATCCCGAGGGAGCGTAACAGTTCGGAAAAGTGGGCCGATTCAAACTGCCTCCCTTGATCGACCGTGACTGTCCGCGGACAACCGTAACGGCTAACCCATTGAGAGAGGAAAGCCGTTGCGACGGCGTCCGCGGTGATGGTGGAGAGGGGGATGCACTCCACCCAGTTGGTGGCACGATCGATCATCGTGAGGCAGTATTTCTTCCCCTCGGACGGGGGAAGGGGGCCCACTAGATCCAAATGTACATGCTCCCACGGGAGGGAGTCGGGGATTGGTTGAGGAGGGACATGCGGGTGGGCCGAGACTTTGAAACGCTGGCACTTCTGGCACCCCAGAACCCAGTTACGAATATCTGTATTCATATGGGGCCAGAAGTACCGCGTCTTGATGAGGTCCCGGCTCGCCCGAATGCCAGGATGGTGAAGGGAATGGTAGTGGAGGAACAACTGCCTCCTCAACCCCGGTGGGACGTAAGGGCGCGGTGAATCGGCCGTTACGTCGCACCAGAGGTCGAGGGGAGGCAGCTGTTCCAACTTGGATGCGGAAATAAGGTTGGAGAGGGCGGGGTCAGAGGTTGGATCTTGTTTTGACTTGATGGATTGAGGGGAAGGGAATGGCAGCAACTCCGCCACCGGCGCGGGGGTAGGGGTGGGTCGGGAGAGCGCGTCCGCCACGCAGTTGTCGGCCCCCGGCAAATATCGGATATCGGACGTGAACTGTCCGATAAACTCGAGCTGCCGGAGGCGACGCGGGGAGGCGGACTTGCGATTTTGAAGGAGGGCGTGGGTCAGGGGCTTGTGATCTGTAACGACAGAGAACTGCCTGCCCTCCACGAAGTCACGAAAGTGCTTTATGGCTTCGTGGATGGCGAGGAGTTCTCTGTCGAAGGTAGAGTAATTTTTTTGGGTGGGGGATAAAGTTTTCGAAAAGAAGCCAATGGGTTGGGGGGTGGCGCCGGTGTGCTGTTGGAGCACTGCCCCGATGGCCCAATCGGACGCATCGGTGGTGATGGACAGGGGAGCGTGAGGGTCGGGGTGGGCTAATAGAGCGGCGTCTACTAGGTCCTGTTTGCAAATTTTGAAGGAGGCGGAAAGTTGGGGGGTCCAGGTGATGGGGCGGTTATCATTTTTTTTGGAGGGTTGGGGGATGGCGTGTATGAGTGGTTGTTGATGTTGAGCGGCGTGTTTTATGTGTCTACGGTAAAAATTGAGCATACCCAGGAAGCGGCGGAGCTCGGTGACCGTGCGGGGTTGCGGGAAGTCAATAATTGCGTGGACCTTGTCCGGGAGGGGTGTGATGCCGTCCGAGGATACTTGGTGGCCGAGGCAGCGGACGGAGGGTTGGCCGAGGACACATTTGTCTGTGTTGACGAGGAGGCCTTCGGTGGAAAAGATGTCTAGGACTTGCTGTAGGTGGGCGAGGTGTTCTTCCTGTGTCTTGGAGGCGATCAGGATATCGTCGAGGAAGCAAAATACGAACGGTAGGCCTCGCAAGATACTGTCCATATACCGCTGCCAAGTTTGCGCCGCGTTCCTTAACCCGAAGCCCATCTTCACATATTCAAATAAACCGAACGGGGTAATTATAGCGGTTTTCGGGACGTCGGGGGGGTGGATGTTGATGTGATGGAACGCTCGCGAAATATCAAGGGTGGAAAAGATAGTGGCGCCATGGAGATGTGACGAAAAGTCACGCAGGTGGGGGACATTATAGAGGTCCGGTGTGGTTTTAGAGTTAAGCCGCCGGTAGTCCCCGCAGGGGCGGATATCCCCATTGGGCTTCTGCACGATGTGGAGCGGAGAAGCCCAAGGGGATTTTGAGGGGCGGACGATACCGTCGGCAATGAGTTTGTCGAAGTGTTGGCGGGTTTTTGACAACTGAAGGGGATGTAGGCGGCGGGCTTTCGCGGTGATGGGTGGTCCTGTGGTCTCTATGTGGTGCTGGACAGTGGAGATGTGTGCAGAGGGGCGGCGCTGGGGACGGTAGGTGAGGAGGAGGCGTTCAAACTGTGTTGGGGGGTGGTTGATGGCGTGTATGAATCCGGGTATGGGTGTTTTGGTGGCGGGGTCAATCAGGCGCGCGTTCCGGACGTCGACCTGGAGACCGAAATAGGCAAGAAAATCGGCCCCCAGGATCGCCTTCTCCACGTCCGCCACGGTAAATTCCCACTCGTACGCGAGCCCGCTCATATAAACTGAGGAGCGGTACGTCCCGTACGAGGGGATGGTGGTACCGTTGGCGGCGTAGAGAAGCTGCCGGTAGCAGCGCGCCTGACGACGGAGGATGTTGTTGGGAAATATCGACAGCGCCGCCCCCGTGTCCACCAGGAAAGGAACATTAGTTTTCCTGCAGCGCAGGAAAAGTCGTTGGTGGGTCGGGAGGGCGTTGGGTTTGATTGCGGAGGTAGGGACGTGTGTCGGTGTTGGCTGGTCCGCCGCGAAGGAGACGCGGGGCGGATTCTTGCCGTTCCGGAGGGGGGGAACGGTGGGGTCTGCAGGGGGTTTGGCCAGTTTGGTAGGAGGTGGCTTCGCTTCGTTCCGGGGAGGGGGACGGTAGCGGCCGGTTGAGTGGTGGGCGGAGGGGGTTGCGCCCTGGAGGCTGGCGGGGAGGTCCCGTTCCGGGGTGGGGGAACGGTAGTTGGCGGGGAGAGGGTTTTGGCGGCGCCGTGAGGTGCGGCCGGCAGGTGGGTTGCCCTGGTGGCGGGCGTGGAGGTGCCGTTCCGAGGTGGGGGAACGGTAGCGGCGGCGTGAGTGGCGGCCGGAAGGTTGGTCGCCCTGGTGGCGGGCGGGGAGGGTCCGTTTCGGTGGTGGTGGGGTGAGGGTTTCGGCGGCGCTGTAGGCGCGGCCGGGAGGTTGGCAGCCGTGGCGGCGGCGTAGGAGGGGTAGCGCGGCTTGGTGGTGGTGGCTGTGTGAATGCGGGCGGGGGGGGTATGTCCATGGTCCCCCCCGTGTTGGCGAGGAGGGGGGCCCGCCGGATTTACCGGCGGGCGTCTGCGTTTCCCTGCTTAGGGGCGAAGGAGCAGGGGGGTTGGCACTTGCGGGCCTCCCCACCGAAGTTGACATGATAGAAACAACGGTGGGGGGGGTCCGCAGGGAGGTAGTCGGACTTGGTGGGGCGTCTCGTAGTGGAGGGGGGTGCGGTCGTTGGGGACTTTCCCCTACGTAGCTCACGGGTAGGTGAGGTGCGTCGCTCCGGCGAGCGCTGGCGTCGGCGGTCGGCGGAGGGGTAGTGCCGGCGATCCCTGGAAGTGGGTCTGCGTCCGTTGAGGGAGGGGGTCCGGTTGCGATCCCGGGAGGCGGTGCGGTCGCGCAGAGGTGGCGGATGACGGGGTGCGTGTACTTCGCCGACGCTGGCGGCTGCGGCCAAGTCGTGGACGGTGTCCGCGAGTCGCAGAAGGGGCTCATCGGGACCGTCTAGGTGGCTGGCGAGGGCCATCTGGATGGGGTGGGGTAGAGCGCGCAACCAGAAAGTACGTGCGACGTCGGCCGTCATAATGTCGTGCAGCTGGTGCCGCAGCCGTCGGTAGAGGTGGGACGGCTTCTGGTCGCCGAGGTGTTGAGGTTGGGAGAGGGCGGCGACTCGGGCGATTTTCGACGGCTGGTAGGTGTTGATGAGGCGGCTGCGGAGGTCGTCGTACGCAGCGGCGGCGTCGGGGGAGATGTCGGAAGTCTGCAGTAGGATCTCGTAGGGCAGTAACGAAATGATCCGGGAGTATCTAGTTTTCTGGCTGCGGATGTTGGCGGCCGAAAACGCTGCGTCCACTTGAAAAAACCAAAGGGCCGGGTCGTGTGTGTAGAAGGGGGGCAGCGAGAGAGGGAACGCTGCGGATGCCGTCATGACGTCGGCGGCGGTTGCGGCCGCAGCGGCGGCGGCGGAGGCGGCTGATGTTGCAGAGGTTGGTGGTGAGAGTGTGGAGAAAGGGTTGTCGGCCAATGCGTCGGATGTCGCAGCGGCGGGCGGCCGCAGCGTGGCTGGTCGCAGGAGCGGCGGCGTCGGTGAGTTCGGGTCCATTTCTGTAACTAAAATTCAAAAATTTGACGTGGTTTTGAATTTTTAAATTCGCAATCGGCGGGAGCGGCGGTGCGTTGAGTTGAGAGTTGAGCGGTGAGGTTTGGGCCAAGAATTGCGAATTTACACTGACTGGTTGAAATTTGAATTTAAAATGTGGGACACCGAACTATTTGACTGGGGCGACACATGAGGTGGGAAGGTGGGAAGGAAGAAGGTTGAGTGAACGTCGGGTTCACCACTGTGATGAATTTAGAATTTTCATCACGGCGGTGTGGAAATAAGGTGAGTGAGTGAATTTAGGTAAGGAAGGAAAAGTCGCAGGCGGCTGTAGTCAACCGAACATCTACGACTTTAGGAGGAGAGAGAGGTGGGTGAGGGAATTTCACCTAGGCGGCTGTAGTCAACCGTTCATCTAGGTGAAGGAGAGGAAAGGAGAGGTCCCTTGTCTAGGCGGCTGTATTCAACCGATCATCTAGACAAGGAGGAAGAGGAGAGGAGGTGAAATTCCCAGGCGGCTGTAGTCAACCGATCATCTGGGAGGTAAGGTAAGAGAGAGAAGAGAGAGCTGGTTAGAGGAGGTGTCGAATGAAGCTTGAGCGCCAGGATCCGGGGTTTTATAGTACTTGGGGGCCTCTCCCTCCAGCTCCTTGCAGGGAGCTGGTAGTGGGGCCCCAGGTTGAGTAACCCTGGGTTCTGTCGCCTGTCCCCACTCATATCTTTATTTACGGAGCTTTAGTTTGGCGTTTGAATGTTGGTGAGAACTTAATAATATAGGAGTGTTCCCGGGAGGGACTCACGACACTATCCAATGTCCCATTAGTATTTTGAAGAATGTCCCGGACCAGTCCCTTTGGCAATACAAGTGAATAAAACAGTAATATTCGTTCGAAAAAATTTAATAAAATCAAGTATACATACACATAGGATTTTACATAAAATTTTGGGAGGAACAATACAATGAACACATGGATTCACAGAGGAAAACGAAGATAGGTACTCCAAAAACATGTAGATCCATGAAGGAACACGTAGAAAGATCCAGAACATAGAACTGCTCAAATACCACATTCCTAATCGGACAAGAACACAGATACATACACATAGGATTTCACATAAAATTTTGGGAGGAACAATACAGCTGGGACAAATTGGGGCTGACCCCAGATAACCATACAATACCTGGTATATTGGTGTATCTGCGGTTATCGGCACTCAGTAGTATGTAATTAGCTTCTAAATGACCAAAACTACCTACTTTACCGTCGTCTGTCTAGTAATTAGCTTCAAAATGACCAGATAGATAGACAATATTGCAAAGTCAAGAGCAACATCCAACACAGCTAACAGGTTCAAGGAAACATGCAAAATCGGTATCAAGAACCCCCGGGACAACAACTTTTTTTAGTTTTCGTAGTTAGTAGTATAGATGGACTTACCAATCGTTCAGTTTTCCGAAAGGGAAAACGGAATTTCACCCTGGGTGAAGCTTTGCAAGAAGGGGGTACTTTGTGTTGACCTCCCTCGCAGAAAAACACAGCGTGACTGATAAGAATTACCCTGCCGCCACGTGTGGTGTACTCTGGCGGCCATTCGATTTACTATCGTGTTTGTGGGACCTGTCAGTACAGCTGGGACGTGGAAGCACGGAAATCGGAGTATTTTTCACTCCTCTACGAATTTTCAAAGGTAGAATGTCCCGAATTGTCCCGATGGTAGTGAAAGGGTTAAATGCATTTTTTTTAGTCATCGCCCTCACACGCCGAACTATTTTACCGACCACCCTAACCCAAGTAATTTTACTGTGTTTCCAACAATATTTTACTCGGAAATTGCGGAACATCTTGTTTTGTTGAGGTAGGAAGGGAATGTTCGGAATGCATATTTAATTTAGGACGGCAGAATCACAACAACAGATGTTGCTGCTGGGTTGCGCAGGGAGACGGTGATTGCCTCAAATGACTCACCCGACTCCTAGGCTCCTGCCAAAATTAAACAGTCCCTGTCCGCCCCTGACCTCTACCCACTGCCAGGTGGGCGACTCGAACTCTCCGGTGGAATTTAAACTGGCGACTCGGACTTTCAGGTGGAATTTAACGTGAGTCACACATGTACCATAATTTCATTCAATTCCTATGGTTCATCTCACTTATAATAATTGCAAATCTATACTAAGTATTCATGTTAGTCTAATTCCGTCGTTCGTTCTGCCCGTTGAAGCTCAATCACGGCCAAACACCTGAAACAATTCGTTCGCTTCTTTTTTCATCGGACTCAGGGGCGCTGCCCGGTAGTTATATGCTACGGCCGAAACGTTTTGCGCAACGCGCAACTGTGCTCAACTTTTAAACGGCTGGACGGATTTTGATGGACGTTTTTGCATCGTGCTCTACGGGGGCCTAAATGTGGTGGCCCCAGTGTCAGAATCCATTTTTACCCATGCGTTATAGCAGCATTAGCAGGTAATGAATACACACATTCATGACGGGTCCTAGGATTTATTAGGTACTTCCTGAAAATGCCTGCCCTTTTCATGGCAGGTAGTTACACACCTACTGACAGCTGGTCCCACAGCCTGTAGTATCCCGCGGGGTTGTGAATTACCTTCTACAAAGAAAAGCTATATCAATGGGACGTACGCAATAAAGCATTATTTGCCCACTGGCGCTCATAGCCACGCCAAAATTGCGCAAAGGTATTCCAGACTGCGCAATAAAACCACGCGAGACTACAAGTAAGTGATATTTTCAAACTGCCTGGATGAGGAAGTCCAGTGATCTATATACACCCACTTGGATGGAAATGGCTAGTAATTCCTAAAGACCTCCACTTCATTCATTCATTCATTACTTTCTCATATGAAACGTCATGTCGTGAGTCCCTCCCGGGAACACTCCACTAACAACCTTAAAGCTCTCACCAATATTCCTATGTAAAAATTACCTTCCGCTAATAAACATCTGAGTGGGGAGACAGGCGACAGAATCCGGGGGACACAACCTGGTGCCCCACTACCAGCTCCCAACAGGGAGCTGGAGGGAGAGGACTCCAAGTCCTATATAACCCCGGATCCTGGAGCTTTAGCTTCATTCGACACTTCCTCTAACCAGCTCTCTCTTCTCTCTCTCCTACCTTCCTCCTCCCAGATGCCTGGTGGTATCCGCCGCTCTGGGAATTCACCTCCTACCTTTTTCCCTTATCTACATCGGTGGATATCCGCCGCCTAGATAAGCACCTTCCTTCACCTACATCGGTGGATTACCGCCGCCTAGGTGAATTTCCTTCCTCTCGCCTACATCGGTGGATTACCGCCGCCTAGACGAGATTCCTTCCACTCACCTACATCGGTGGATTACCGCCGCCTAGGTGAACTTCCTTCCTCTCACCTACATCGGTGGATTACCGCCGCCTAGGTGAAATTCCCTCGCTCTCATCCATTCACTCCTTCACGCCACCGTGATGATAAATTTAAATTCATCACAGTGGTGAACCCGACGTTCATCCAACCTTCTATCCTCTTACCATCTCATGTGTCGCCCCAGTCTAGTTCGGTGTCCCGCATTTTAAATTCACATTTAAAACTGTCAGTATATATTCGCAATTTTTGGCCCGCCCGCAACCGCTCACACAGCTCTCAACTCTCCGCCGCATACAAACCCGCCGCCACTCATTGCGAATTTTCAAATTCAACCGCTCAAATTGAATTTTGTTCACAGACACCTCCACCATGGACCCGAACTCGCCATCGCCGCCGCTCCTCCGGCCGTCCCTGCTGCAGCCGCCGACCGCTGCGACTTCTGACGCAACCGACAACCCCTTCACAAGCCTCTCACCACCCGGCTCCACCGCATCCGCCGCCGCCGCTGCCGCCGCCGCTGCAGCTGCCGCACACGCCGCCGCCGACGTCACGACGGCCTCGGCGTCATTCCCGCTGTCGCTACCCCCCTTCTACACGCACGACCCCGCACTCTGGTTCTTCCAGGTCGACGCTGCGTTTTCTGCCGCCAACATCCGCAGCCAGCGTACCCGCTACTCCCGCATCATCTCTCTGTTACCGTATGAGATCCTCCTGCAGACGTCGGACATCTCCCCCGACGCCACGGCCGCCTACGACGACCTCCGCACCCGCCTCATCAGCTTATACCAACCCTCCAAGATCGCACGTGTCGCAGCGCTATCCCAACCCCAGCATCTCGGCGATTTGAAGCCCTCCCACCTGTACCGTCGCCTACGTCATCAGCTACACGACGTCGTGACGGCCGACATCGCTCGAACGTTCTGGCTGCGAGCCCTCCCCCACCCCATCCAGATGGCGCTCGCCAGCCACCTCGACGGACCGGACGAGCCGCTACTCCGTCTAGCCGACACGGTTTACGACCTCGCCGCGGCCGCCAGCGTCACGGAAGTCGCCGCACCCCGCACCCCCGCCCCACGCAGGGACCGATCGCCGTCTCAAGAGCGCCGCCGGCCCCCCTCCCTCCACCGGCGCCGCTCCCTCTCCGTCGATCGCCGGACAACCCCCTCCTCCGACCACCGACGCCAGCGCTCGGCCGACCGCCGCACCATCTCCCCCACCCAGCAACGAAGAGGGAGGTCCCCAAACACGACAGCCCCCTCCAACTCCGCCCGCCCCACCAGGACCTACCTCCCGGCGGACCCCCCCCACCGATGTTTCTACCATGTGAACTTCGGTGGGGAGGCCCGCAAATGCCAGCCCCCCTGCTCCTACTCCTCCAAGCAGGGAAACGCGGACGCCCGCCGGTAAATCCGGCGGGCCCCCCTCCTCGCCTACACGGGGGGGACCACCACCAACCTCTCCCCGCCCGCATTCACACCACCTCTACCAAGCCTCGCTACCCCTCCTACGCCGCCGCCACGGCTGCCAACCTCCCGGCCGCATCTGACGACGCCGCAAAACACACCACCTCTCCATCAGCTGACACCCCACCCCGAGTCAGCCCCTCCCAGCCCGCCTCCAGGGCAGCCAACCTTCCGGCCGCCACTAGCGCCGCCGCTACCGTTCCCCCACCCCGGAACGGCCCCTCCAAGCCCGCCTCCAGGGCAGCCAACCTTCCGGCCGCCACTAGCGCCGCCGCTACCGTTCCCCCACCCCGGAACGGCCCCTCCAAGCCCGCCTCCAGGGCAGCCAACCCTCCGGCCGCCACTAGCGCCGCCGCTACCGTTCCCCCACCCCGGAACGGCCCCTCCAAGCCCGCCTCCAGGGCAGCCACCCTCCCGGCCGCCACTAGCGCCGCCGCTACCGTTCCCCCACCACGGAACGGCCCCTCCAACCCCGCCCCCAAGACAACCACCCCTCCGGCCGCCACTCGCGCCGCCGCTACCGTTCCCCCTCCCCGGAACGGCAAAAAAACGCCCCGCGTCTCCTTCGCGGAGGACCAACCACCGCCATCGCACCCACCCATCACCTCGGACGAACCAAGCCCCCCTCCTCCGACAGACCCCAACACCTCAGCAATTTTACCACACTCCGCCCCAGCTCACCAACGCCTGTTCCTAAAATGCTCGAAAACGCACGTCCCGTTCCTCGTCGACACAGGGGCGGCGCTCTCCATATTCCCCAATAATATTCTCCGGCGACAGGCGCGTTGTTACCGGCAACTCCTCTACGCCGCCAACGGTACCACCATCCCCTCGTACGGGACGTACCGCTCATCCATTCATATGAGCGGGCTCGCGTACGAGTGGGAATTTACCGTGGCGGACGTAGAGAAAGCTATCCTGGGGGCCGACTTCCTCGCATATTTCGGCCTCCAGGTAGACGTCCGTAACGCGCGCCTGCTCGACCCCTCCACCCAGAAACCCATCCCCGGGTTCATTCATGCGGTGGATCGGCCCCCGTCCCAGTTTGAACAACTCCTCCTACACTACAAACCCCAGCGCCGCCCCTCAGCTCACATCTCACAGACCCAGCACTACATAGAAACCTCTGGCCCCCCAATATCCGCAAAAGCACGACGCCTCCACCCTCTCCAACTCTCACAGGCCCGCAAACACTTTGATCTTCTCATCAAGGAAGGCATTATCCGTCCCTCCAAATCCCCGTGGGCTTCTCCACTACATATTGTGCAGAAGCCTAACGGGGATATCCGCCCCTACGGCGACTACCGCCGCCTCAATGCCCGAACAACCCCAGACCTTTACAACGTCCCGCATCTCCGGGACTTCTCTTCCCACCTCCACAACACAACCATCTTTTCTACACTCGACATCTCTCGTGCCTTCCATCACATTCACATCTACCCCCCTGACGTTCCTAAAACAGCTATCATCACCCCTTTCGGCCTGTTCGAGTATATCAAAATGGGTTTCGGCCTCCGTAACGCTGCCCAAACATGGCAGCGTTACATGGACAACATACTACGAGGCCTACCCTTCGTCTTCTGTTTTTTGGACGACGTACTGATCGCTTCCCGGGACCCAGAGGAACACCTCGCACACCTGAAACAAGTTCTTGACATCTTCGCCGCCGAGGGCCTCACCATAAACGCTCCGAAATGTGTCCTCGCCCAACCCTCCGTCCGCTGCCTCGGCCACCAGGTTTCGTCCGAAGGAATAAAACCCCTACCGGTCAAAGTGCACACCCTCACCGATTTCCCACAACCCAACACCGTCTCAGAACTCCGCCGTTTCCTGGGTATGTTGAACTTTTATCGTAGACACATCAAACACGGAGCACAACATCAACAACCACTCATACACGCTATCCCACAACCGGCAAAGAAAAACGATAAACGCCCCATTTCCTGGACCCCCACCCTCACAACCGCCTTTCAACAATGCAAACAGGACCTAGTAGACGCCGCTCTATTGGCCCATCCCGATCCCCATGCCCCCCTCTCCATCACCACGGATGCGTCCGACTGGGCCATCGGGGCAGTACTCCACCAACACACCGGCGCCACCCCCCAACCTCTCGGCTTTTTCTCCAAAACTCTGTCCCCCACGCAAAAAAATTACTCCACCTTTGACAGAGAACTCCTCGCCATCCACGAAGCCATCAAACACTTCCGTGACTTCGTGGAGGGCAGGCAGTTCTCTGTCATCACCGATCACAAGCCCCTCACCCACGCCCTCCTCCAAAACCGAAAATCAGCCTCCCCCCGTCGCCTCCGGCAACTCGAATTTATCGGACAGTTCACGTCCGATATTCGTTATTTGCCGGGGGCCGACAACTGCGTCGCCGACGCGCTCTCCCGCCCCACCCCTGCGCCGGTGGCGGAGTTACTGCCCTTCCCTACCCCGCAAACTCTCAAAAACCACCAAACTCCTACTTCCGATCCCGCTCTTTCAAACCTCATCTCCGCCTCAAAATTGGAACAGCTGCCTCCCCTCGATCTCTGGTGCGACGTATCGGCCGATACACCGCGCCCGTACGTCCCACCGGAGCTGAGGAGGCAGTTGTTCCTACATTACCACTCCCTCCATCATCCCGGCATTCGGGCGAGCCGGGACCTCATCAAGACGCGGTACTTCTGGCCCCATATGAACACGGATATACGTACCTGGGTTCTTGGGTGCCAGAAGTGCCAGCAATTCAAGGTCTCGGCTCACCCCCATGTACCTCCTCAACCTATCCCCGATTCTCTCCCGTGGGAACACGTCCACTTGGATCTGGTCGGCCCTCTCCCCCCCTCCGAGGGGAAGAGGTATTGCCTCACCATGATCGACCGTGCGACAAATTGGGTAGAGTGTATCCCACTCGCCCACATTACCGCGGACGCCGTCGCCGCGGCCTTCCTCAATCAATGGATCAGCCGCTACGGCTGTCCGCGGACACTCACGGTCGATCAGGGGAGGCAATTTGAATCAGCCCACTTCGCCGACCTGCTCCGTTCCCTCGGGATTCAGAAAATCCGCACCACTCCTTATCACCCTCAATCCAACGGGAAAATAGAGCGGTGGCACTCGGTCCTCAAGCAAGCCATCTCCACATCAGCCACTTCCCCTTCATGGACCAAAACCCTCCCCTACGTTCTACTTAGCCTCCGCACTTCCGCCCGTCCGTCAGACAACACAAGTCCCGCACAACACGCATTCAGAGACCCCATTCGTTTACCGGCCGACATTTTCCCTCCACACAACACCCCGTCCATTAACAGGGAACCGTTACACACCTCAACACCGACAAACGACACCACTTACCCAAAACGCTTTTACACTTCCACGCATATGTACTTGAAAGAGCCCGGCATGCATAAAACCTTTCAGCCCCTTTATGCCGGGCCCTTTCAAGTCATCCGCACAACACCAACCACCGCGACCCTGCTAATGGACGGGAAACCCCACACCGTACCTTTCGCCCGCTGCAAGCCCGCCCCTGTTCTCCCTCAACCAACATCCACTATCAGTCTCCCGCCGTCTGTTTGCCATGCAACACCTCTCTCCACCACAACTGTCTCCCCCGTCGCCGTTTCCGGATTTCGATTCGGATCCGGAAATGGCGGCGATACTCCGGGACGTGTACGTCCCGGACCCGCTCTCCCCCCTACCCCCTTCGCCCGGACCTACAACATCGCTTCCATTTTTTCCGCAACGGATTTCCGGACTCCCTCCCCGGCCCCGGCGGTGGAAGTACCCCCAGTGGCGCATACTGCGCGAATTTCGCGCAGCGCAAGCCACCGGGGTACACCCCCCTTACGTCCCGATAGATCCCCTTATGGACCCGCTCCTCCACCAATTTCGTCTCACCCTACTTATGCCACCCCCACCACCCCTTCCAAACATCACTCCCCCCGTCTTCAACGGACCCCCGCCCACCAAATTTCAACCCCCTCTTGCTCCTCCCCCTTTTTCAATTTTCGACCCCCCAATTTTAAATTCTACCCCACCAACACCCCAACCCACCAAGCCCACAACACCCCCTCTTCCCCCATCCCCGCCGGGGATATCCACAATAGTTCCCGCCGGGACGAAAAGGTCCGGGCGCCGCAACAGACGACGGGAGCGTCCCTCGCCCCGCGTCCCGGCGGCCAAGTCCCCCGCCCCGCTCTGAGCAATCACGGCGGGGCCTTGAGATTTCGGGACAGTGCTTGTGTTTCATTATCCCACACGCACTGTACCGAACCTCACAGCCCCGCCGTGGCCACTTCGTCGCAGCGGGCATCATCCACACCCAACCACACACTACACCCACCTTTTCACTACACCCACACACTCAATACACTAAACCACACACAACCCACACCCAGGGAACGGCGGATCTCGCAACCCCGCTCAATTCTGCCTCCCCTGAAACCGTACCTAAAAATTGTACATACCTGTAAATACCTGTACATACCTGTAAATACTACCTGTAAATACCTTGCAAATATCTAGCTATCTAACATACTATCTAACTATCACTCCTCTTATCATCATCATCGACCTCATCACCTTTGTAAATATTGTCACTTCATCAAATTTTTCATCACACCCTCCTTGTACATATGTTTCCCATCATCAAATTTCGTCTACTTACATCTACTTACATCTACTTACGTCTACTTACATCTACTTATGTCTACTTATGTCTCCTTATGTCTACTTTTGTCTACTTAGCCCTACTTATGTCTACTGATGTCTACTTATGTCTACTTATCCTACTACTTGTATATCACCCTAGATTTAAGACACCTCCGGTCACTCTTCTGCCTTCAGCACTGCAATTGTTTGTTTCAGCCTTCAGCTCCTGTATCCTTGCGCCTTCAGCTCCCCTTTTTGTTTCCGCAGCCCTCAGCCACTGTCAACTTGAGCCTTCAGCTACCTCAAACATTGGTTCGAACTGGGGGGACCTCTGTCGTGAGTCCCTCCCGGGAACACTCCACTAACAACCTTAAAGCTCTCACCAATATTCCTATGTAAAAATTACCTTCCGCTAATAAACATCTGAGTGGGGAGACAGGCGACAGAATCCGGGGGACACAACCTGGTGCCCCACTACCAGCTCCCAACAGGGAGCTGGAGGGAGAGGACTCCAAGTCCTATATAACCCCGGATCCTGGAGCTTTAGCTTCATTCGACACTTCCTCTAACCAGCTCTCTCTTCTCTCTCTCCTACCTTCCTCCTCCCAGATGCCTGGTGGTATCCGCCGCTCTGGGAATTCACCTCCTACCTTTTTCCCTTATCTACATCGGTGGATATCCGCCGCCTAGATAAGCACCTTCCTTCACCTACATCGGTGGATTACCGCCGCCTAGGTGAATTTCCTTCCTCTCGCCTACATCGGTGGATTACCGCCGCCTAGACGAGATTCCTTCCACTCACCTACATCGGTGGATTACCGCCGCCTAGGTGAACTTCCTTCCTCTCACCTACATCGGTGGATTACCGCCGCCTAGGTGAAATTCCCTCGCTCTCATCCATTCACTCCTTCACGCCACCGTGATGATAAATTTAAATTCATCACACGTCATTCACTTTTTTTTTTCAGTTCAGAAGTAGGTACCGAGTCCTGATCAAATTCCTTCCAATCCTAATTACGATCCTCCTCCTCCTCGTTCCTATCGCAATAATTACGATAAAAATAACAAATATACGGCAAATTATTACACAAGTATTGGTTATTTTTCTGTACGCATACCCGTTCTGCATAAATCACAATTTTCTGTTAGAGCTATGTACTTCAGGTTCGCGTTTGCGCATGCGCAGTGGCAGTATACATCATTCAATCGATCTGTAATAATTCATACGGGACATTCTAGATGCTACACCCTAACTACCCACCAAATTTGAGCGAAATTGGGCCGTTGGTTAGCTAAAAATTAATTAACATGTTTCTGCGTTGCGCATGCGCAGAGGACATACCAATGATCCGAGATTTCTTAAAATTAATTGGAGACAATCTAGAAACTACACCTATAATGCTCCGGGGGGGGGGGGGGGGGGGTCTAACAAAAATGTCTCAGGTTAGGAATCAATTTAAAAACGCTGCAAATCTCTGCACAACGGTTTATTATTTTGTACAGAATACCCTTCTGTTACAGATCACTGCTCTCTGTATAGAAAACCCGTCTACAGAATATACTATATGTACTATTCTATATATTATGTAGATCGCAGACCCTCCGTAGGTTAGTACCTAACGAGGGTTAGATTTAGATTTTATTTATTTGCTCTTGACAGCATTATATCATAGCAAAGGGTAAACTTACCAAAAATGGGTGCACACAATTTTGGTTTATTATTTTCAATAATGAACCATTGGAATCGAGCATGAAAAAAAAAATTCTTACCCCCCCTCAAAATTTGATGGTTTACGTTTCAAGGTATGTAGAATCCAAAACTGCAATAAAAATATTTCTGTCTGTCCGCCGTACGCCGTACGCCGTACGCCGTACGCCGTACGGGCCACTTTTCTTAGTTACCATGAAAAAAAATTGATGAAATTCGGGTTATAGGTTCCGTTCGGCGTCTAGTTGGTCCTCGAAGCTCGACGTTACTGAGTCATCTCTAAGGGGTTCAAAATAGGGGTTGAAATTTTCAAAACGCCTATACCATTTTTTTACGTAAACATTTTTACGGTTTTAAATAGTTCTTGAACTTGCGAGTTTTTTAAGACCATCCGGAGCATCGTACGTCCAGCCGTTCGTTCACAGTAAGGCCCCAAAGTTTGCACCGACAGGCATTTTCGACTCCAGTGTGAATGAAATTGTATACAATTCAAACCAAATCTCGTAACCAGAGACGCGCCCACAATAGGAATTTGTGAATACG
This sequence comes from Leptopterna dolabrata, assembly GCA_954871275.1. Taxonomy (NCBI): domain Eukaryota; kingdom Metazoa; phylum Arthropoda; class Insecta; order Hemiptera; family Miridae; genus Leptopterna; species Leptopterna dolabrata. Next base: position 27,668,396 of record OX940975.1, on the reverse strand, counting down.
GCCAATCATTGGTAGGGATCACCTGATTATATTGGCGGAGTATGAAGTCGAGTTGGTTGTTCTGTGATATTATTTCGCTTGAAAAATGATGGCTCTTTTGGAGTTTGTTGGTAGGTAGTGAAACTTGAAAAAACGTTGAAGTATTATTGATGGGTAAATTATTACTATGGTAAATCATTACTCAACGGTAAATTATTACACAACGGTAAATTATACCATCTACGTAGAAGGGGCTGGAGTTTGTTGGTAGGTACTTTTGCAACTTTTTTCACTCCTCATCAACAATTTCTTTTCAGAACTTCATTATGAGTGTTTCTTTTTGTTAGGTACTGTTTGTCATCGGCAGAATTATTTTAGCAACATTTAACTCGTGATTTAGGTAGGTACCTAGTAACGAGTACGGGGTTAGGTACTAACCTACGGAGGGTCTGCGATCTACATAATATGTATATAATAGAATAGTACATATCATATTATATAGAAGGGTTATCTATACATAGAGCTGTGATCTGTAACAGGAGGGTATTCTATACAAAATAATAAACCGTTGTGCAGGGATTTGCAGCGTTTTTCCATAACAAAAAACAAAACACTATTATGATACACACTAATATCCACAATTTCAAGACTGACGTTAGTTCCTACGCTTAATACCTACTCTATAACCAACAACACTGAATGTAACGCCATATAATATAACAATAATACAACTATTTCATAACTATAAAACTTCTAGCCATAACTATAAAGCACTAGCCGAGATAAACAAAAATATGCAATAACAAACAAACAAAAATTCAGTAATACAAAGCCATTATTATTATTCATGTAACACAAATGCCCTCATTTTAAGCGCCTCAGACAAATAATTGTAAACATCTTTTAAACCATTTGGCATTGGACACTTGAATAGGCGTTTTAAATTCTCCTTATACTCGAGGCAGACATGATGGGTGCAGAGATTCCCCCTTGCAAATTCATAAATGGGACACTCGAATAGTATGTGTATCAACGTTTCGGGTACATGCATACCACATATAGTAGGTACAATTCACTGTTGGGTCTATACAATACGTAATGCTACCGAGCCTCAGTTTCAACACAAATCGCGACGCTGTTCTAATTTCAGCAGCCAGCCTAATTCCCACAAATGGAGCATCACCATCCAGATACCCTACGCTATTGCCAATCTGCAGCTGTCTGAAAATATCGCTGTAATTGCTAGCATCGTACGCCATCCTATCTGCTGCTTTAATTCTATTTTCATAGGCCTGTACTATGCTGTCAATATTGGAGGCAATTATATTGTGGTCCTGGGCGGCCCATACGTTTTCAAACCCCAGGTCACAGATTATAAGTTTAATCTGCGTAACCCAGTTGTATCTACGCTGATTACCACTCCTACAGTCCAACGCAAAAAGATTCTTATAGCACCGAGTTGGGTATCTTTCTCCCGCACCCTTGAGAAGCTTGGCTTAGCCATCCGAGTGCCAATCGCAAAGCTCTGCCCCCAACGCTCCTAAGCTGAAACTCCATTCTCACTACGAAATTGGGAGTGTTTCTCGCGAGGGCGTATACATTTTTAACAAATTGCGTCTGAACTGGTTCCAATTCGCTCAGGTAGCTTAGAGACCAAACCTCTGCACCATAGAGGAGCACATTGGCAACGAGTGAGTCAAAAAGACAAGATATGGTGTTCCAGCTTTTTATCTTAGCCTTGCAGAGTGTTCCGATTAGCGTGGAAGAAGCTACCCCCGCCTTGCAAACAGCTGAACGCAATGCTGCACGAAAAATGCCCGTTTTATAAAATTTGATTCCTAAGTAGACGTAGTCCTCTGCCATCTCTATTACACTCTCTCCAAGATAATACTTTGGATGATTGCGAACTGTGCCTGACTTACTAAGTTTCACTACCCTAGTCTTAAGCGGGTTGACCTCTAGCTTGTTGACCGTGCAATATCCTTCCAGGGCCTTGAGACTTTTCAGCACTTCTACGTGTGAGGGGCAGACTATAGCTAAATCATCAGCATATGATACAATCACAATATCTGGGTCCCCCTCAATGGATACTCCCCTGCAGCCCCGACTCCGGAAAAAACTATCCATATCACTCGTGAACAAATTGAACAAGAATGGCGAAAGCGTTTCACCTTGTAACAAACCACAATTGACAGCCACACAATCCGTGAACAAGCCACCCGATCCTATTCTTATGCTTGCTTCCGCATACAAATTATGGAGTATACGTATATACTTGCTGTCCAGGCCCAACTCATGTAGCTTATTCCACAGGGTTACATGATCGATAGAATCAAAACACCTACGAAAATCAACAAACACAGCGTACAACCGCTTCCACCCCTTATTGAAATGTATGTTGATGAGCGAGTTCAGGACATATACATTATCCGTGCATCCCCTTTTCGGCCTAAACCCTGCCTGGCATTCCGGTATAAGGCCCAAACTATCAGCCCACTTCGTAAGCCTTTCCAACAGTACTGAAGTAAAAAGTTTTAATATACAATTAGCCAGGGCGATCCCCCGGTAATTCAAAGGATCTTCAGGGTCCCCTCTTTTGTAGATCATGACCATGATAAATTCTGACCAATTAGTAGGGATTATCTCCGATTCCAGGATTCTGTTAAAAAGAATAGTCATGTAAAGGACCCAATTGTCAGGCAAGAATTTTAGAAACTCTGAGGAAATCAAGTCCGGACCAGGAGACTTATTTTCCTTCAACCTAGCCATAGCCACGAGTACCTCCTCTGCTGATATAGGCTCAGCCAAGTCCCACCTGCAGGCATCGCAGAACACCAACTGCTGTCGAATTCCCACTGCACGATTCTGCTCGCAAATAAAAGCATTCCACTTCTCAATAGGGAGAGGGGAAACAGAGTTTGGGATTCGTCTGAACTGATTTAATGTCCTCCAAAATACTTTGGGGATACGTATGTTACTGAGCGCTGCTATATTTTGATTATTGTATGTCTTTTCTTTTTGGGCCAACGTGCTTTTGTATGCCTTAAGTTCCTCACTATACATTTTGTAAGCAGTTTCGTTACTATAATCCCTCCTACAATCAGACAGCTGCTTATTCAGCCTAGCTTTCCAAGCTCGACATTCCCTAACGAGGGACCTAACGAGGGTTACTCGTTACTACGTACCTACATAATCACGAGTTAAATGTTGCTAAAATAATTCTGTCAATGACGAACAGTTACTAAAAAGGCAAAAAGAAACGCAAATAATTAAGTTCTGAAGGACAACTGTTGATGTGGAGTGAAATAGATGCCGCTTCTGAGTAGATCACTGTTTTCTGTGGTCAATACCTACCCTCGTAGTCAAGTATATAATGAACCGTTGTGTAATAACTTGCCCATCAATAATAATCCAACGGTTGTTCAAGTTGCAAAAGTACCGATCAACAAAATCCAGCCCCTTCTTGGTAGATGAACCGTTGTGTAATAATTTGCCGTTGTGTAATAATTTACCATTGTGTAATAATGTACCCAACAATAATACTTTAAAGTTTGTTCCAGTTTCACAAGTACCTATCAACAACATCCAATAGTGATGAAGTGATGGACTTCATCAAATGAAATAATATCGCAGGACAACCAACTCGACTTCATACAGCCATCCTTATTATAATAAGGTGCTCCCTAGCGATGATATCCAGGCCGGATTAATACCGTTTGATTCACGATCGTGTTGACGAAGCTTTTTGGTGCAAACGAACGGCTGGACGTACAATGCTCCGGGTGGTCTCAAAAAATTGTTTAGCTCCAGAGAAATTTAATAACGTTAAAAAAAACCATACCTTCTATAGAAAGTTTCGAGATACGGCGTTCTGAAAATTGCAACCCCTATTTTGAACCCCTTAGAGAACACTGACAGTAACGCCGAGCTTCGAGGACCCGAACGGAACCTATAACCCGAATTTCATCAATTTTGTTTCATGGTTACTAAGAAAAGTGGCCAGTACGGCGAACGGCGAACAGACAGAAATTTTGGTTTATTTTTACTGCATTTTCGGATTCTACATACCTTGAAACGTAAATCATCAAATTTTGAGGGGGTTAGAATTTTTGTTTCATGCTTGATTCCAATGGTTCATTATTGAAGATAATAAACCAAAACGGCATAAAAACCATACCCTTTCAAGCTACGGCGTTCTGAAAATGTCACCCTCCTATTTCCACCCATCTGAGATCTAAGCCTAGCTTCGCGGGGGACGCGGGATGACGCACTAATGCCATCACACATTTTGGGGAGAAGGGGGTTCATGCTCGCTTCCAAAGATTTATTAATGAAAATAAACCAAAAGCAATTTCAACAAGTACAATCCGTTACCCCCTTTCGAACAACAAAAAGAGCACTTTTTCTCATCAGTTTTCCAGCTTCCATAAAAGGAACTGGTACCGTTATCATTTTTAGCGTCGGATTACCTGTAACAGGGCAGAAAACATCAGGCGGAATGGATAATGACCACCCACTCACTGATTACAACCTTTATGCCCACGCCCGTTAACGTTTTCCACTTTTATTCAGGGTGTTGGTTTCAATTCCGTTTATTACACCGCTGCGCCCTTCGGTAGGTCATCCCAGCTTAGTGATGAATCCCAACCAGATTTTCAGTCTTACCAAAGAGCATCACCATATTTATGTCGTACTCACTAGATCATTCAAGGCTTCTAAAAGAATGTAGATAACAAAAATTATCATGATATCAAACCACTGTGAGTCCTCCTTGAATATAGCATGGATTTTCCAGAATTACCGGGCCGCTATCAACCTCTAATAAGATGGACCATATTGACGCTTTCTGCATCAGTTTTGTAGAATTAGGCGCCGAGTGTTCTTTTCAACCATACTATTTTTCCGAATTCTATAGTGTCATGAGTACTCATACACAACATAGACAAGATAGTGACATTCTTCGAATGGTTCACTAGAAAAATACAAGTACCTATCTAACTATCCAAGGACATATCACAAGTATCTTACAAATATCTCTTGACATTCTTGTCAGGCAAATTTTGATCGCCACTGTCGGGGCCCAGTGGCTTTGTACACAAAATGAGGCTGTTGAGGAGTAGGTACGGAAACGAATTATTACAACTGCTCAGACCCAGTCAGTAGAACAGCTGAAGATTTCATAGATTCAAATCTAGCAAACTGCATGTCGAAAAACCAATATTCCTTGCAAACACTGGGGCAACCTGCGAGTCAGATCACTGAGTCTCTCAACTATAGCCTCAAACTGTAACCCCGGCCACTTCTCCCGGATCATTTGGCTCAACCATAATCTCAGCCGCTGATTTCCGCAGTTTTGGTGCAAAGGGCGCCTCCAATCGAAGGTTTTCTTGGAGAATGAAAGCCCTGAAGTCATGTACAGCCTACTCACATTACTGAATACACCTTCGCAGCACCGTTGGACTTTTGGTTGATTCCCATGAAGTTGTCAAGAAGAAATTGGAAGAACAATTTGCTAACTTTACAACCCCGCCGAATTCATATTCCGTGGTTCAACTAACTATTGTATTCTACCAACTTTGTCCTGTACAGTGCTCTCTACTCATGTGGTATTTTCCATACCTATACTATTTATATTCAAAAGGACTTTATTTCAACTCATTTGTTTCCACTCGTATTTTTTTTTTCACAGTCATTACTTCCGTGGCATTTTGAGTAGCACAATACTCCACTGGCCTTGGACCTGCATTTATTTGTTATGCACTTTGTCTTACAATGGCTCCGAGAGTAACCCTGGCCCCCGCACTTGGATTCTAAAGCAACAACTTCGCGCAGTTATTTCATTTGGAGAAATGTCGTTCAATGAGAGCAAAGTTTCGGGGTAAATGTTGAACTGGTTCCTCGCATACATCTGTCTCAGTGTGCCATGAACCGTTCCTAATTGATAGAGTTCGTCATGTTTGGACTCAAGCTCACATGCCAATACATTCCGTGCGACCATTTATTGGTGTTATTCGTTTGCCATCCATGCGTGTTGTGGGGAACCCACTCACTCCATATTTATATTTATTTTCGATCATATGAATTAGTTGCGTTAATAGAAACCAAAAATAAAATACTTTTGATTTGCATTCGAGACACCAGCGAATTTGTTGAAGTCAATTAATAATTTTGTAAATCTCCAGATATATTTTTATAAGGTACAATATTGGAGTCGCGACCAGGTACCCTAAAGATTGGAGACCCCGACGTGATGGAAGGAGCTGGAGACAATAACGGCGATGCTTTCTTCGTGCCAATGGAAAGTACATCACAGGTAGCAGAGATAAGCATTAAGTTACCTGCATTTTGGCCCGAAAAACCTGATATTTGGTTCCATCAAGTTGAAGCCCAATTCAAATTAAAAAGAATAACTTCAGAACAAACAAAATTCGATTATCTTCTGGCACAACTGGACAAAAGTTACGTGGAAAATATCTATGATCTGGCTACTGTTACTGCAAATGATAAATACACTCAAGCAAAAAATCGACTGATCGCCCTTTTTAAAGAAAGTGAAGAAGCCCAAATTAAGAAACTCACCAGTGGTTTGCAGCTTGGCTCTCTCAAACCTAGTCAACTACTGAGGAAAATGCGAGCATTAGCAGGAGCAAATTTCACTGAAACTGTTTTTAAAACTTTATGGCTTGAAAAATTACCTGAAAATGTACGTTCAATTCTAGTGATAGCCGAAGGAAGTCTCGATAAATTGGCAGAACTAGCTGATCGAATTTCTGAAACTAGGGATTCAGCAACTTTATATGCAGTAAAAAAACCTAATTCCTCTCAATCTGCTGTGCCAAACCTAGATTTTCAGGTTCTTGCCATTCAGATCGAAGAATTGAAACGTAGCATTGAAGAATTGAAACTATCGCGAAGATCATCATCAAGGTCAGACAGTTCAAGCAGAGATAGTAGTTGCAGTCGAAATAGCAGTAGAAGCCACAAGACCAGACGTAGACGTACTTCCCGGTTAGCCCATTCCACATAGCCTCGACTCTGACTATGTCGTGGCTTACCGTGGACTACCTTTACATCCGACCACACAGAGCACAATTCCGTCACAACCTTGTTTGAAAATTCTCGTCCATTGTCGGACTGCAGGATGGATGGAGCCCCAAACAATAAGAAAATTTCCAAGAGGTGGTAACCCACTTCTTCAGCGGTTTTTGTTTTCAATGGTTTTAAGTGAACGTATTATGACAAGTGGTCCTGGTACACCATTATCAAGCGAAAATCACCGTCTTTGCAGGATTGCATATCAATGAGAATGACCTGACATCGGGAGTTTAGCTATTTTGAAAATATGGGCTTTACCACTACCCCATTTTTCGGTGTACCACGTTTGGTTTGACAGGCTTGGCAAAAACTCAAAAAGACCCTGACGATTTAGTAAGTAATATTCCGATATTTAGTTTGAAATCTTTAAGCATGCGTGTGCGACCACCGTGACCAATACGATTATGAGCTTCATAAAGAATATCAAAAATTTCACGATTACTTACGAAATACTGGACATTAGTCTCGCCAGGTTTCAGAGGCACTATCAGCTCATTCTCTCCATTAATAGTCATGCCATCAAACCGCTTGAGACACCTGTATTCATCTGTAGTTTTTTTCACATTCTTCGTCTTCAACACACACACTTTATTTGATAGTTCCGAGTATTTCTCTTTCGTGAAACAGAAGGAATTATCTTTTTTTCCATTCGTAAATTCGTAAAGTTTTTTTTCGAAATTTTCCCTATGCACTTCTTTGGTAAATATTCCGTTATTTTCCGTTTCTTTAGACACTTTAGATTCCGAAATGTTTAAGACGAGACAACAGACATCACGGGTGGCAGATAACAACTCAGCTCCGTGCACCCGATAAGACACATACACCACCAGCGAGTGGGGATTGTTGACATACGCCGGCGAAAGCCCGAATTTCGGACTTCCACCAGCGCGATTTACCATAGCTTCGGCGACTGTCAACACCCACCGGTGACAGTCAGCTTTCCCCGGGTATATGTATATGTATACTATATTATAAATAAATAAATTGGTGAATGAAATCTTCTAAATTTATAGGAAAGATGAAGACGTGGCTGAGGGAAACCAGTAGGGTTCGTTAAACCCGACTGACGAATCTCACTCATCTAGCTAAATAATAATATATATTGTCAGTCAAAATATTAAAAACTGAGCTGCGAGAGGAAGCAAGACCTTCGACAATAATGACTTAGAAAAAAAAGAAAAATATACCTACAATGAAGTTACAATATTACCTTAAAGAACAATATTGGAATCAAATGATAATTACGTACTCCCCAACTCCCTTACTCCTACCCCATGGATGTTCAATAACTCCTAAGGGACGAGGTTTCCAAGGAGTGAGCTGGGTTTATCACTGAGGGGCGGTGAGAGCGGGCAGGAGGTACGGGAGCGGTGAGAGGATGTAAACGACGGTTGACATCCTTCTGGGGTTTAGCGAGCGACTTGCTGAGATGCTTCTCTCGGGCTAAGTCATTATCTGCCGCCGTCATCCGGGAAAATTGCCCTTAGGCCCACCAACTCTCCCGTGCCTTACCATTCATGTGATGTACGTGTACCTAGTTCAAGCACCTTGTTCGCTTGTATTTCACGACACTCGCTCCTCCTGCATCTCTGCTCATAATAAACATAGCAAACTTGTATTTGAATTTCAAGAAGCACTCGCTGAAAAGTATAACTTAATGACTGACTATTGAGCTATATGCGTTCTAAACAGGTTCGCGTCAATAGGATCTGAACTCAGTATATATCATTTTTCACTAACGAACATGTGGACTCGAGCAAAGAAACACAATGTTTTAACCTCCTAAAACTTGCTGTTATGTTTCATAGTGCCAAATACACATTATTCCTGTCGGTAACTCGTGTTCCCAAATGGTTTTACCTTCTCAACCTACGTATTGGCGCCTGGACAAACGTAACCCCAAAACGTAGGCCCTCATGATGCTTCGGGTATTTCAAAATTTTGCATAAATTCAAATATCTCAAATAGGTATAGGGACTGACGTGCTTACTAATCAGGAGAGAATCCTCGGATAAAGCGGTAGCTGATGATTACCTAAAACAAAGTGAAACCAAAAATTAGATTAGCAGTAACAATATTATTAAGGAATAACAAAGCAGGCCTGAAGTCAGGAATACTAGGAAGGGTGTACCGAAGGAAGTGCTGAGGTAAGCACCGCCCGTTCCCCCCCTGCGGAGTGCGGCGGTGCTTACCTCAGCACTTCCTTCGGTACAAAGGGTAACCCTTTGATTCAGCGTTGAAAATAAATCATACTGAAGTAGGTACGTACTAACTAACTCCACAATTGTGAGGTTGGCGTTTTGATTGGAAATTCTTCAAAATTTGTGAATCAAATGCTTCCTGCATTTAGCGAATTTTCAAAGAAAATGAAGCTACTGCAACGGGTCCGAAATTATCAGAACATCCTGAATTATCCCCGGATTTTAACAAGAATTTATTTAGTTGTGTGGCAGCTGCCCCTGGAGAGACATTGGTTTGATTATTACTACGCAATGCTTCCAGTAGTTTAGTTGACGATTCGTTTTCGCGAAAAAGATCGGGAAACAGCCAGGATCCAATATAAAATTGGACGGGATTTCCATATACCGTCAACCCCTCCCACTACAAACATACTTAGTTGCAAAATCAGTATGTGAAGTTAACTGACATGAGGCTGAAAGTAGTATGGAGTTCTGATTCAGGAATGGTTCATCTGAAAAACTCCAAAGCTGATAGCTTCCATCGTAAGGCACTACTGCTAATTATTTACAGGTGGAGAACTTAGCTCCTAAAAACATTGTGCAGGCGGAACTGGGAAATAAAGAAACTAAGGATGAAACTAAAGAATGGGGGATAGAACGCCAGACATTGAGCGCCTTAAATAGTGAAGAAACAAAATTGGGTGGCACTGGAAGCCAGGTATTGAGCGCCTTGATTAGAATAACAGCGCAATGGCTTGTGAAAAATTAAATATAGGTATGTATTGCATTGTATACATGATGATTTTCCGATACAAGTTCATTCACAAACGGGATTATGTGAGATTGCCTTCTGGAAACCTCTGGGTAAAAATTCCTTCTGGAAATACCCATAAAATAAGTGGAGGGGCTATGGTGGGTTTCAGGGCATACCCACCAAACCATGCTATGCTACCATGCAATGCGATGGGGAGGTGTAACTAGCCGCCCATGCAGCGTCGATAGTTTCCCCCTCTCCACTCCAGAAAGGTGGGGAGGCAGTGTGACAGCTACCCCTGGAGAGAGAATGGTTTCATCATTACGCAATACTTCCAGGAGTTGACGATTTTTTTTTTCTCGCGAATCGATCGCCCCATCAGCCGCGTGCCAAAAAGATCGGGAAAGGGCCTGGATGCAATTTGTCGCAATATAGGTACATACATTTATATATACGTTTATATGTCACTCTAGACAATATCTGACGTTGGGTGCATGATACAAATTCCAAATTTCGCCAAAAATCACGCGTCCTTAACACAAGTTCAGCTGACCTATATGTTGAGGAAATTTTGCTAAAAAGATCGATCTAACTACACAAAGTGAAAGTAAATTTCTGGGGAAAAAACCGTTATCCTCCAAAATCAAAATAACGATTTGTATTTTGCGTTCCGTGTGTGTAGGTCTGTCCGTCTGTATCCGTACATTGCTGTAACGCTACTATAATATATATCAACTGAGCTGAAATTTTGATGAGAGGTAGATTGTGCCCTAATAACCTCTTTTGAATCTTATCCAACTCGAAAATCAACTTTATCTGCGAAACGCGCGAATGTGAAACCCTTGCCGAACCAGAACTCTAGTTTACTGAACTGATGTGAATGGAAGGCACGGGGGTTATCAAATCGGGCTGTAATCATAATCTGCGTATGCGCCATTGTGGAAACTTAGAAGCCATAAAAATGTAACTGAATTTTATGAATAGCTTTGAATATTCAGTAGTATCTATGGAGTCTGTATGATGGTCCTTGCGATAAAATGTACGGCAACTAGCCATGTGCAACACCTTGGCTAACGATTCTTTATAATAGTATCTTGCCACCACGATTATATGATAGTTGTTGGGATATAACTAGCGCGAGTTCAACGGAGAAGCGCCATCATCGCGCGTCCACCCAGGTTAGAGTTCAGATAGATCCCGAATCACTCAACATCAGAGTTCTACTGCGTGGTTGCGTGCAGTTGACTCGGAGGAGCCGCAAGGGTGGCTGACCGGAAACATGGTGTGGAACTGAAACGAGAAGATGAACTTGATTCAGGGAGAGCAAGCGTGACAGGACCAGCACAGCGAGGTCGGGGGTAATGAGGTGAGGAGGTCCCATCCTGCGGCCTGTGCGCGGCAAAAGACCGACGATACGCTCGCGAAAGGCCCGTGATCCCCGCTAAAGGTCATGTATGAGGTTGACGTGATTATCACACCCCACGCAAAGGCTTTCATTCTGGGCGAGAGATCCGTGTTACTGGTTACCGGTTATTAAAAGTTCCACGTCTCTTCTCTTTAGAGGTTCTTTCACCTAGAGTAATTTTCCTTATTATTCTGAGCTTCTTCTACCTAAGGTATCAGGGTTGTGGCGAACTAAAACCACTACCTACACGAAGTAACCTTCATTAACTATTAGGTACCTATGCGGCAGGGCCAAACCCAAAATCGGTCAAACTCGGATTCACTAGGAAAGACTAATAATGACTGTGTACTTCTGTTTTTACAAGTTTTGACAAGTCAATTCGGATTGTAACTTATAGTAATATCGACAGTCAATCCCGCTTTTTGGTTGTTCATCTCTGAACGTATTCTGAACCTGAAGCCTTGCTGTCATGGACTTTGTGTCGCTGAAATTAGGATCCTCAAAAACAACCCTGTTGTAAAAATTCACCTGCCAACAAAACTTCCTCAGCCGCAAGAAGGATTGATATCCATATTGCCCGCCGAAGTATGCGAGGTGCGAAGCGCCGGCGGGGCTTTTTCCCTGCAAGAAGCCGCCCGCCAAACAGTGATGATAGAAATTTTAAGTGGGGGGAGGGGGGGGGGGACGAACAGGTTTCTATACTCGTATAAGTTGTCAGTTGTTATGTGCTCATATAAGTTGTGTTGGGTTGTAAGTTTGTCTCATTCTTTTTTGTGGAACATGCATTTTTTGTTTCCTTTTTCATGGTTTTCATGGACGTGGTTTTTTAGCGAATACATTATAATATCAATCTTTCATTAAAGGATTTAGATAAATAGCGATAGTTATCTGATTTATAATCAAACTCCTCCCCTCAGCACAGGGTTGCCTACAGAGGGGAGTAGCATTGGTGTACTTATATTGTAGTTTTCTGTCTAGATAAATAAATAAACGCAGTTATTAAATTTAAAAAACAACAAGAGAGGGAACGACATGGTTTCTATATAAATATGCACATCCAACAGCGAGGTGTGAAGCACCGAGCATGCTACTTCGGCGGGCAAAATGGATATCAATCTTTATTGCGGCTAAGGATGTTTTGTTGGCGGGTGAATTTTTACAACAGGGTTGTGTTTTTTGGGGGGTGGGGGGGATTTCACTTCTTTTTGCATTGATGAATTTAACAATTTTTCCCAGTGGGTACCTTAAAATTTTCTCACTAGGTACTTACTCAGTACTACCTACTTAGTGCCTAATCAGTAATACCTACTCAGTACTACCTCCTTAGTGTCTACTCATTACTACCTACCTTGTACCTACTCAGTGCTATCTAGCTAGTACCTACTCAATAGTCGTACTCAGTAGGTACCTACTTTATACCGTTCCATTTTTTCCCAGTACTTTAAAAAATTATTCGGTAGGTACCGGATTACCTACAAATTTTCAAAATCGTGGGAGGGGGGTAGGGTAGGGGTGACCAAATACACAAAAGGCACGTTCTTGGAGCATAACGAATGTATGTGCAAAATTTCAGCTCGATCCGTTATGTGAGGCTGTGGTCCTGAGAAAGAAAATAAAAAAACTCAGAGGGGGGGGGGGGGGGGGGGGCTGGACAAAAGGACCTTCCTTGGAGCATAACGACTGTGTCCGCAAAACTTCAGCTCTTGAAACCCTCTTTAGCCTACTCCTGAAAACTGCCCCCTCACACCCAGCCACTCACTAATTGACTCATCCACAACCATAATTGGGGGGGGGGGGGGGGGGGATGTGGACGAAAGGTGAGACCATAAACAATGTGTAAGTTCAAAATTTCAGCTCTTAAAACCCTCTCTAACCTTCTTGTTAAATGGGGGGAGCCAATGGGGGAAGGGGGCAAATTGCACAAAAGGCACTTGCTTGGAGCATAACGAATGTGCGCGTGTGTGTAAAACGTAAGAAACCCTCTCTATCAGTAGCGGTACTTGGGCTCTGAAAACGGTGGGGCACCAAACCAGAACACAAAAACAACAGATTTGATTACAAAATACCCCAAGGCAAAAACAACCTTCCCTTATTTACTGGTTGAGTGATATTCAGCAACGCTTAATCTCTTTCAATCTTCAATCAAAAACTCTCTATTAGAGAGTTTTTGCAACACACTCGTGACGAAACGAAACGGAAAACGACACCGAAACGGAAATGGCGGATAGGGCGACCGAAGTCAGATGCTAACCTTTTTCGGTTCAGTTTTCGTTCAGCTTTGGCGTCTACCGGCTGGTGAAGTCACGCTAACGTTATGTCAACCTCTCTTTCATCCATTTTACTCCATGGTTAATACAAATATATGTCCACACATGGAAGGAAGCAGCTGTGAATGTACGACGCTCGACATTTTTATTTTCCAAGGAAAACAGAAGAAGGTAGGTAGCGTTATACAGATGTAAGGTTAAATTACGTTTCGTCATCTCAACACGACGAAAGCTGACACCGTGAGATCCCGGTATTTTTCGTCGTCACGGTTCGTCAAACTTTTCGGTGTCTTAAGTGCGCATGCGCAGCACTGCTTTCGTTTCGTTCGTTTCGTCGTGAGTGTGTTGCAAAAACTCTCTAATTTCTCTATCGTCCTACGAAAAAGTCGACAATTTCGACTGCAAACAGCCACCGAATTCATGTGTTACAAAAATATAGTAAACTAAAATTCAACAAAAACCGTCGGCCGGTACCTACTTGAATGGAGAAGCTACTGACTAGAAGCTAGGTAGTTATAATATGATCTGACGCCCATCAATGCACAAACCAAAAGACCACAAACAGCAAACAGGACAAAACGCACGCAGGTACCACAAATACAAATCTGTCATAAGAACCGGACCGAACGCAAAACGCACAAAATTTGAGGGACAAAATTGAAAACTGACAACAGGCTCAACACAGAAAGCGAATGTTATTCACGAGACAAAAAAAAAAATCGGAAGACAAAGAAGCATCTCGTATCGAGACGACAAATTGTTCGATTGTGAAAAGGAATGGTTTTGGTGTGGAAATAACATTCTGGGCGCAGGGCCCAAAGTGGGCGTGGCCAACTATATTTTTGCTCGACTGAGCGTGCGCGGATGGGCCACTTTTTTCAGTTGCCATGGGTTGGCCACAGGACTCACTGTAGTTTCAGGAGCCTAGGTTTCGATTTCAATTGCAGCGCATCGATTACAGTCGCTTCATTCCGATAACATGCTTGCTCTATGGAGCCAACATGAACGACAACCAACAACAGCCAACATTATGGATGCTCTACTAGAATACTGAATATCGATAGCCAGAGAAATCTGGCGAGTCGCTGTTGAACTTTGTGAAAAATTCTAGGTACAGTGTACGGTGTTGGTTTGGCAAGATTAAAATTTACCTTATTCTATTGAAAGATTAAAAAAAAAAATTTACCTCAAATTAAGTTGAACATTTCCTCATTACTGCTTGAGCCCAGTTACGGATTGGATCAATTACGGATTGGGAAGCTAGTGAAGCGAAAGACAAATATTATACATATTATTTTATTTTACCTAGAACAGGTAGTTGGCACTCTGTCTGGACAAGAAGTATTATTTCAAAACCGAACAACAGTTCATTGGCTTCCCCAACAATTGCGGTTTTAATGATCTAGGCAATTTATTGAATGATAAAATGCCTTGATATCAGTAACAGTTTTGCGCTGCTGTCGTGCGAAATAAGAAGAGGGAAATGGAATTACTGGCTTTGTATCTTGTAGCTATATTATATTGCGGATGAATAAACAGTTGTTATTTTAATATTCGTTTCATATTATTCATTTCTAATAACTGAATAAAATTTAAGATTTGCAAAGATTTAAAAATTGGTTCTGAGTGAGCTGCAAATTCGCTTCCACTAACAATTCTAACCAAAATTTTTTGAGTAACAATCAAAGGTTTCAGTGTAGAGTTAAGTATATGCTCCACCCCAAGCCGGGAGTCCGTACAGAAGTACAGATTGCACCAATGCGTAATAAAGTAGTTTCATTAATTTCAAATTTAATATTCTTTTTAAGCGGGAAAATATATAGATAAGTTTGCGGAGCCTTTTATTTACGTAGCCTATATTGGTACACCACTTCATATCACGATCAAACTAGATGCCTAAGTACTTGGTTTTATCAGATCTTGCTACCGGTGGACAATTTAAACAAGTTTGCAAATCACATTTCGACCCACGTAGACTTAATGTTAGATTTGCCGGAGGTCCTGATAGTGATGTCAAAGCAAAAGGAAGCCACACTGTTTTTTTTTTAAATTTAAGGTTAATTGATTTTTAATCAACAAAGATTTGAGTACCTGGAACCCCCCTTCAGCAAGTTGAGCGGTACTAGCCCAATCACCTGAGGAAAAATATATTACTGAGTCGTCAGCGAATAACAATATCTTACCCCCCGTAGGCAGGTAACCGATTTCGTTTACATAAAAAATAAAAAATATTGGTCCCAGTACGGTACCTTGTGGGATTCCAAATTCACTCAACGTTCTGATGGAACCCTGAACTCCATTTACCTTGAGACACTGTGTCCTTTTGTGCAAGTAACTCTGAACCCAATTTAGGGATCTAGAGTTAATTCCTAAACTATCCATTTTTTACTATGCGAAATAGTGTCAAAGGCTTTCATCAAATCGATAAAAATATTGCTAATGGTTTTTGACCACTGTCCAAATCTTGCATTATTAAAGTATTCAACTGACATGAAGCATCTTGAGTGCTTCTGCCTGTACGAAAACCATACTGGTAGTCATAAATTAGGTTTCTAGTTTCCACTTATCGTACCAATTGGTGCTTAAAGCATTGTTCAAAAATTTTCGCAACATTACTCACCAAGGAAATAGGCATATAATTGCTTACATTGCACTTGTCCCCCGCCTTAAACAACGGAAGTACTACAGCCTTTTTTAGACCGTCTGGAAAGACACCAAGTTCAAAACTTCTATTTTTTTATTAGATAATGTGATGAATTTAAAATTGGTTCATCACGGTGGCGTGAGGAAATGCGCAGGCGGCGGATATCCACCGACATCTACGATCTTTTAGGGAGAGATGGAGGTGAGTGTTAGAATTTGCCCAGGCGGCGGTATTCCACCGACATCTAGGTTCTTTTAGGGAGAGATGGAGGTGAGTGTTAGAATTTGCCCAGGCGGCGGTAGTCCACCGACATCTAGGATCTTTTGAGAGAGGAGATGTTGTCTAGGCGGCGGATATCCACCGATCATCTAGAATCTTTTTAGAGGAGGAGGTTTTTCCCAGGCGGCGGATATCCACCGATCATCTGGGATCTTTTAAGAGAGGAGGAGCAAGGTAGAGGAGAGAAGAGAGAGCTGGTTAGAGGAAGTGTCGAATGAAGCTAAAGCCCCAGGATCCAGGGTTTTATAGGAACTGGAGGCCTCTCCCTCCAACCCCCTGTTAGGGGTTGGTGGTGGGGCCCCAGGTTGTGTACCCTGGGCTCTGTGGCTTGTCTCCCCACTCATTTGTTTATTGACGGAAACTTAACTTTAGCGTTGGATATTGGTGAGAACTTATATTCGAGGAGTGTTCCCGGGAGGGACTCACGACAGAGGTCCCCCCAGTTTGAACCAAGATTCGTGGAGCTGAAGGCGCAAGGTGACAGGAGCTGAGGGCTATAGTAAACACACGTGGGGCTGAAGGCCGAAGACGATGACTAAACTAAAATTCGTGGGGCTGAAGGCGGAAGGTGAGAAGGGCTGAAGGCGCAGGGTGACAGGGGCTGAGGGCGCATGCAAACAGAAGTGGGGTTGAAGACCAAAGGTGACAATGGCTGAGGGCCACGGCAAACATAAATGGGGGCGGAAGGCCGTGTTCTTAAAGCTAGGTGGATATATACTTAAGGCTAAGGGTGGTTACAGTGGTTGATGGGAGTAGTTACAATGGTTGATGTCGAGTATTTACAATGGGTGATGTATGATAGTTAGAGCGAGATACAGTAGGTATTTACAATGGTTGACGTGGAGTATTTACAATGGTGATGTATGATAGTTATAGCGAGGTACAGTAGATATAGTTGGATATAATAGTTAGTTATAGTTATAGTTATAGTTATGGTTATAGTTATAGCAATGTACACATGTTGTAGTTATTTACAAAGTATTTACAAGTTATTTACAAGGTCGTGGGGGTACAATAGACGGGTGCGGAAATCCGCCGTTCCCTGGGTGTGGATGTGTATGGGTGTGGGTGTGGTGCGTGTGCAGTGTGTGGGGAGGTGGGTGATGGGTGAGAGGGGTGCCACCCTCTAACAGTCTTCGCGTTGGTGAAGACTGATAGAGGGGTCCCTTCACTGCCAGGGCGGCAGTGAAGGGGGTGGGCTGGTGGGAGTCGGTACCCGGGACGTCGCGGAGAGGGGCGGCGACGTCGGGGTCCGGTGGGCGAAATGGAGGCGATGTGTGGTGTTTGCGGTGAGGGGGTGGGTGGGGGAGTGGCGTGGTGAGATTGGTCGGGGAGGACTGGGGCTGGCTTACATCGGGCGAGGGGTACAGTGTGGGGCTTCCCGTCAATTAACAGGGTAGCCGTGGTGTGTGTGGAGCGGATGACCTGGAAGGGCCCGGCGTCGAGAGGTTGAAATGTTTTGTGGATGCCGGGCCCCTTCAGGTACATGTGAGTGGCTGTGTAAAAACGTTTTGGATAGGTGGTGTCGTTGTGTGGTGTTGTTGTGTGTAGCGGTTCCCTGTTAATTGACGGAGTGTTGTGTGGAGTGAAAATGTCGGCTGGTAAACGGAGGGGGTCTTTGAAAGCGTGTTGTGCGGGACTTGTGTTGTCTGAAGGACGGGCGGAAGTACGGAGGCTTAAGAGGACGTATGGAAGGGTTTTGGTCCAGGAGGGGGATGTGGCCGATGTGGAAATGGCTTGCTTAAGGACCGAGTGCCACCGCTCTATTTTCCCGTTGGATTGGGGGGTGATATGGAGTGGTGCGGATTTTTTGAATCCCGAGGGAACGGAGCAGGTCGGAAAAGTGGGCTGACTCAAACTGCCTCCCCTGATCGACCGTGAGTGTCCGCGGACAACGTAGCGGCTGATCCATTGATTTAGGAAGGCCGCGGCGACGGCGTCCGCGGTAATGTGGGCGAGTGGAAAACACTCAACCCAATTGGTTGCACGGTCGATCATGGTGAGGCAGTACCTCTTCCCCTCGGAGGGGGGAAGAGGGCCGTCCAGATCTAGGTGCACGTGTTCCCACGGGAGGGAGTCGGGGATGAGTTGAGGAGGTACATGGGGGTGGGCCGAGACCTTAAACTGCTGGCACTTCTGGCACCCAAGAACCCAGGTACGGATATCTGTGTTCATGTGGGGCCAGAAGTACCGTGTTTTGATAAGATCTCAGCTCGCCCGGATGCCGGGATGGTGGAGGGAGTGGTAGTGGAGGAACAACTGCCACCTCAGCTCCGGTGGGACGTAAGGGCGCGGTGTATCGGCCGTCACGTCGCACCAGAGATCGAGGGGCGGCAGCTATTCTAATTTGGAGGCGAAAATGAGATTGGAGAGGGCGGGGTCGGAATGTGGGTTTTGGTTTGATTTTAGGATTTGTGGGGAGGGGAAGGGCAGTAACTCCTCCACCAGCGCGGGAGTGGGACGGGATAGCGCGTCCGCCACGCAGTTGTCGGCCCCCGGCAGGTAGCGAATATCGGACGTGAATTGTCCGATAAATTCGAGCTGCCGGAGGCGACGCGGGGAGGCGGATTTGCGGTTTTGGAGGAGAGCGTGTGTTAGGGGTTTATGATCTGTGATGACAGAGAACTGCCTGCCCTCCACGAAGTCACGAAAGTGTTTGATGGCTTCGTGGATGGCGAGGAGTTCTCTGTCGAAGGTGGAGTAATTCTTTTGGGTTGGGGACAGAGTTTTAGAAAAGAACCCGAGGGGTTGGGGGGTTGCGCCGGTGTGCTGGTGGAGCACTGCCCCGATGGCCCAGTCGGACGCATCGGTTGTGATGGAGAGGGGAGCGTGGGGGTCAGGATGGGCTAATAGAGCGGCGTCTACTAGGTCCTGTTTACAAAGTTGGAAGGCGGTTGTAAGTTCGGGGGTCCAGGGGATGGGGCGGTTGTCGTGTTTTTTGGCGGGTTGGGGAATGGCGTGTATGAGTGGTTGTTGGTGTTGTGCTGCGTGTTTGATATGTCTACGATAAAAGTTCAACATACCCAGGAAACGGCGGAGTTCCGTCACGGTACGGGGCTGGGGGAAATCTGTGATAGCGTGGACTTTATCTGGGAGGGGCTTGATTCCGTCGGAGGAGACTTGGTGGCCGAGGCAGCAGACGGAGGGTTGGGCGAGGACGCATTTTTGTGTGTTGATTTGAAGTCCTTCGGCCGAGAATATGTCTAGGATCTGTTTGAGGTGGTCTAGGTGTTCCTGGGGGTTTCGGGAGGCGATCAGGATGTCATCCAGGAAACAGAAGACAAACGGTAGGCCCCGTAGGATGTTGTCCATATACCGTTGCTAGGTCTGGGCAGCGTTCCTGAGGCCGAAACCCATCTTGACATACTCAAACAGTCCGAAGGGTGTGATAATTGCGGTTTTTGGTATATCGGGGGGGTGTATGTTTATATGGTGGAAGGCCCTAGATATGTCGAGGGTGGAAAATATGGTTGTGCCGTGTAGGTGGGAGGAAAAATCTCGAAGGTGGGGGACATTGTACAGGTCGGGTGTAGTTTTGGAATTTAAGCGGCGGTAGTCGCCGCAGGGGCGGATATCCCCATTGGGCTTTTGTACTATATGAAGCGGGGAAGCCCAAGGGGATTTTGAGGAGCGGATAGTTCCGTCCGCGATCAAGTTGTCGAAGTGCCGACGGGCCAGGGAGAGTTGCAAGGGGTGGAGGCGTCGGGCTTTGGCGGAAACTGGGGGTCCGGTGGTTTCTATAAAGTGCTGTATCGTGGAAATATGTGCTGAGGGGCGGCGCTGGGGTTGATATTGTTGGAGGAGGGCTTCGAATTTGGTTGGTGGGCGGTCGATTGTGTGTATAAATCCGGGGATCGGTTTGCTGGTGGAGGGGTCTATCAGGCGCGCGTTTTTTACGTCGACCTGGAGGCCGAAATATGCCAGGAAATCGGCCCCCAGGATCGCCTTCTCCACGTCCGCCACGGTGAATTCCCACTCGTACGCGAGTCCGCTCATGTAGATTGATGAGCGGTACGTCCCGTACGAGGGGATGGTGGTACCGTTGGCGGCGTAGAGAAGCTGGCGATAACAGCGCGCCTGACGACGGAGAATGGAGTTGGGAAATATGGAGAGCGCCGCCCCTGTGTCGATGAGGAATGGGATGCTGGTCTTGCCGCATTTTAAAAATAGGAATTGGTGGGTTGGTGTGGAGTGGGGTAAAATTGCGGAGGCTGTGGCGGGGGGTGTCTGGGCGGTAGCAGGGGTGGTGGAGTTGAGGGTTGGTGGTGGCTGTGGGGGTTGATCCCCTGCGAACGAGACGCGGTTTGATATTTTGCCGTTCCGGGGTGGGGGTTTTGGCGGCGCCGTGAGGTGCGGCCGGCAGGTTGGTGGCCCTGGTGGTAGATGTGGAGGGGCCGTTCCGGGGTGGGGGAACGGTAGTTGGTAGGGGTTGAGGTTTGGCGGCGCCCTGAGGTGCGGCCGGCAGGTTGGTGGCCCTGGTGGCGGGCGTGTAGGGGCCGTTCCTGGGTGGGGGAACGGTTGGTGGTGGGGTGAGAGGCTTGGCTGCGCTGGTAGGCGCAGTTGGAGGGCTGGTGGCCGTGGCGGCGGCGTAGGAGGGGTAGCGTTGTTTGGTGGTGGTGGTGTGAATTTGGGCCGGGGGGGTTTGGTGGGGGTCCCCCCCGTGTTGGCGAGGAGGGGAAGGAGCAGGGGGGTTGGCATTTGCGGGCCTCCCCACCGAAGTTTACATGGTAGAAACACCGGTGGGGGGGGTCCGCGGGGAGGTACGCCGTCTTGGAGGGGCGAGGTGTGGTGGAGGGGGTCGCAGCGGCCGGCGATCTTCCCCTACGTTGGTCCCGAGGGGGGGTGGGGCGGTGCTCGGGTGACAGCTGGCGTCGGCGGTCGGCGGAGGGGGTGCGGCGGCGTTCGATAGAGAGGGGCCGGCGCCTGTCGAGGGAGGGGGGCCGGCTGCGTTCCCGTGACGTCGTGCGGTCTCGTCGCGGTGTGGAGGTGCGGGGTGTGCGGACCTCGTTGTCGCCGGCGGCTGCGGCGAGGTCGTGGACAGTGTCGGCGAGGCGAAGCAGGGGTTCATCCGGGCCGTCTAGGTGGCTGGCGAGCGCCATCTGTATGGGGTGGGGAAGAGCGCGCAGCCAGAAGGCCCGCGCGATTTCGGTCGTCATGATCCCCTGCAGTTGGTGACGCAGACGGCGGTAGAGGTGGGAGGGCTTGAGGTCGCCGAGGTGCTGTGGCTGCGAGAGCGCGGCGACTCGTGCGATTTTTGACGGTTGGTAGAGGGTTATGAGGCGGCTGCGGAGGTCGTCGTACGCAGCGGCGGCGTCGGGGGAGATGTCCGACGTCTGAAGGAGGATGTCGTATGGGAGTAGGGATGTGATCCTTGAGTAGCGGGTTTTTTGACTGCGGATGTTGGCGGCTGAAAACGCAGCGTCCACCTGAAAAAACCATAGAGCAGGATCGTGAGAATAGAACGGGGGAAGTGACAGGGGAAATGACGCAGAGGCCGTCATGACGTCGGCGGCGGCGTTGGGCGCCTGTGAGGAGGTGGAGCCGGACGGTGAAAGGGTGGAGAACGGGTTATCGGCAGTGGCCGCTGCGTCCGTTGTCGGGGCGGAGGGCGGCTGCAGTGTGGCTGGTCGGAGGAGCGGGGGCGATGGCGAGTTCGGGTCCATGGTGGAGGTCTGAAATTTGAAAACTCAAATTTTAAATTTCAAATTCGAAATTTGCGGACATTGGGAGCGGAGGTGTGTGTGGCTGAGCGGAGATGTGAGAGCTGTGCGATCTCCGAGCGGTTGAGGGTGGGCCAAAATTGCGAAATTTAAACTGACTGATTAACCGAATTTGAAATTGAAATGGGGACACCGAACTTAACTTGAGACTGGGGGTTGACACATTAGGTGGGAAGGAAAGGAAGGTTGAGTGAACGTCGGGTTCACCACTGTGATGAATTTAAAATTGGTTCATCAGGGTGGCGTGAGGAAATGCGCAGGCGGCGGATATCCACCGACATCTACGATCTTTTAGGGAGAGATGGAGGTGAGTGTTAGAATTTGCCCAGGCGGCGGTATTCCACCGACATCTAGGTTCTTTTAGGGAGAGATGGAGGTGAGTGTTAGAATTTGCCCAGGCGGCGGTAGTCCACCGACATCTAGGATCTTTTGAGAGAGGAGATGTTGTCTAGGCGGCGGATATCCACCGATCATCTAGAATCTTTTTAGAGGAGGAGGTTTTGCCCAGGCGGCGGATATCCACCGATCATCTGGGATCTTTTAAGAGAGGAGGAGCAAGGTAGAGGAGAGAAGAGAGAGCTGGTTAGAGGAAGTGTCGAATGAAGCTAAAGCCCCAGGATCCAGGGTTTTATAGGAACTGGAGGCCTCTCCCTCCAACCCCCTGTTAGGGGTTGGTGGTGGGGCCCCAGGTTGTGTACCCTGGGCTCTGTGGCTTGTCTCCCCACTCATTTGTTTATTGACGGAAACTTAACTTTAGCGTTGGATATTGGTGAGAACTTATATTCGAGGAGTGTTCCCGGGAGGGACTCACGACAGATAACACAGTGGTTTCGCGATCTGATCTTTACATTTCTTTAGAACCGCAACGTTGATATTGTCCAACCCTGGTGAAGACCCTCCTTTTAGTTCCGAAATAACTTTCATGACCTCAGGTTCAGTTACAGAGCGCAACTCAAATGTACTGTGTTTTTCCGCTGACAACTGTTGCTTCTGGTTTTCACACGAAACTGAATACGTAGTATCCACTTTAGGCAAATTACGAGCTAAATTTTCACCCACGTTACTAAAGAACTCGTTAAAGACATCAGCACACCTCGTGGGACTGTCACTAGCGTTTACGACCTCCCGGCCATCAGTGATGAAGCGAATTGTGTTGTTCTTTCTGGGTACTTGTATAATATCATTCACTATCCGCCAGACCTTCTTACTATTCCCCTCTACCTTGTTGATTTTATCTTTATAGAAGTTTTCCTTAGCCAGTCGAATACATTTTTTCAATTTTCTCTGATAATTGTCAAAAAAAAAAATTTAAAATGAGTATTGAGTGGTTGCTTTTTACAAATATTGTAAAACTTTTCTTTACAGCGGATTGAGTCCAGTAAACCCTGCGTTAGGTTTCAGTGGCTTATTTTTATGACTATTATCACGAGCATTACTACTAGAAGCCCTTGATAAACATGTCTGCAACGTAGAAATGAAACGATTCAGTACAAGTATTTACATCCTTATTATGAAAAATAATATTCCATTCTGTCTCAGCCAGCAAATTAATCAATATGTCGTACCTAATCAGTTTTCTTCCTTGGAATAAATTTTGCAGTTTTTTAATTTTTTCCGGACAGTTCATCTTTAATATTATAGCATAATGATCAGTAATGTTTGTTTTAAGAACGCTAGCACAAATCGCATTAAAATCGAGAAAATATGATCTATGCCGCTGGACCGCTGGACGAGTTACAGTATTTATATATGACAAAAACTTACTTTTCGCGAGCAAGTTTAGGTATTGTTCAGCTTTACTTTCTAAAGGCACTTTTATAATATCGATATTCAAATCTCCTATTATATAAACATTCTGATTACATGTACCAGTAACTATTCTCTTGAGGTCCAAAAAAAACTGGTCCAAGTCATTTATGGTTTTTCCATGGGATCTATAAATTCCAAATATTGTCGATTTTGTGCTATTTACAGAAAGATCTATCTTTAAAGTACTGCAACCATGAATAAAAACCTCCACAACTTCTACTTCTTTCACTTCCTCTCTTATAAATACTATCGTGCCCACCCTTACTAAAATCCTTTCAGTCTCTTGGCGCTGATGCCGTCACACACGCACACACACGCACGCACGCACACACGCACGCACACACCCACACACACACACACACACACACACACACACACACACACACACACACACACACACACACACACACACACACACACGCACGCACGCACGCACGCACGCACGCACGCACGCACGCACGCACGCACGCACGCACGCACGCACGCACGCACGCACACACACACACACACACACACACACACACACACACACACACACACACACACACACACACACACACACGCACGCACACACACACACACACACACACACACACACACACACACACACACACACACACACACACACACACACACACACACACACACACACACACACACACACACACACACACGAGAATTATAATAGGATGTTATTAATGATCATGAATTTTCAAGAGGAATTCAGGTGAAATAAATGTATTATTCCCTAACCACGTCAAGATTGCTTTGCTAGGGTTCAGCTGGATAATTTATTACAACACTGCTGAGAGAATTCTAGTCCCGCACTTCAAATCTCATGGTATCTGCTGAGCATGGATGCTCAAATAATTTAGCTTGAGGTAAATGAGGTCACCATCCAACCGATTATAATCACCTAAGTAATAGTGATTTCCCGAGAGGTCATCGAGTACTGTTACTACCAATGCATTAGTAATGAAATGCGGTCTGAGTGGTAGGTTAGGGTCAATTAGATTGTTAAATACGTTACACAGATTTGAACGACCGGAGATGGGGTTCAGATTGGCATTTGAGTGAGCACTCGCAGCCGGGCGCATTTCAATGATTTACCTTGTGCTCAAATGATTGGACATCTGATATTATCGATCAATAATTAACGTGAAGTTGATTAAGTACCTTCCTAACAGTTTCATACTACCCGTTCACCTGATACTCAGAATTGATAACAATGGTTCACAGTTCATGCGGGTATGCTGGGAACATAAGATAGCCTATATTATATTGGATGTTTAACATTTTCAGGGTCTCACAGTAGGTAAATTTACATAGCTGATGCCTCGTGAGGCATGTTGAAGATCAAAATGTTACTTTTGACGAAACATGATATATTATTATGTTTTTGTTCCTCAATGATGCTCGCTGGTCAAATTATTGAGTTTCCTAATTAATTCGGATGGGAAGTAAATTAATCATTAGACACCCTCTTTGATTACCGAGCGACTATAATTGATTTCCCTATTTGAGACCAAATAGGGGCGGAAAAAGCAACCGAGCTGATCATAAACAATCACATAAACAAATTACCGGAATTATGAACTTTCTCGTTGCAAAACTGATTTAACGAAGGGCGAGCTTTGCAGGTTAGGCTGCCAGATTCCTCTTTAGAGCCATATGAACGCCACAGTGGTAGATGGATAGCAACGCATAGCTGCTCCGTGTGAACCGGACAAGTGTGCGCCGGCAGGCTGTACGTAAGCTACAACATTAACGTGAGACGCAGAACTCTGTCCGGCAATGGGCATTCTACCAGAGAAAGTTACACGCCACTATGAGGTTAGGGATGTGACAGGGATGAGACAGCATCCCATCCTCCCCCTGACGAGTCTCCTGGTCTATGTCCTGTCAAGCGATAATATCCCTTTCAACCCATGGATAATCTCCACTGTTATAACAGCTCTCCGATGGTCAACGCTGGGTACAACAAGTAGTAGTTGGTGTTACCCCGACAGGGAACACTAGACACGTGAGATGACCACTACAAACGTGCGTGAGTCGTGACTACAATCACCTTTCCCCCTCCGGCCCTCACCGAGGCCCCATTCACATAATGAAACTGTCATTTGCGTTTGTTAATGAACAAAACAGATGAGGCCGCCTCAGTAGAGATAAAATGGGCGCCACCGCACAATTACAGGCCCCTGCCGCCCTTAAGAGTGAGTCCCCTTTAATTGCCCCCCCCCCCCCCCCAACACACACACACACAACCACTTACACCACACCCAAGGCCACCTACCGCTACTTACGCACACACGACATCGGATTGAGTCGAATTCCCGTTCGGGAGGTTTGAACAAGCGATGGCGAGTTGGTCTAGGACAGTTGAGTATTTACCGAGGAATTAGTTGAGGGAAACACGTTTGTTGCCGCAGGTGCATTGTGTTAGAGATTTACCTGTGACCTGGTACTACTCCACTTAGTACTACACATTTGGCAAACGTGCTTAGAGGGATGGGACTTACGTTTCAGGATCCTAAGCCACCCCTTTCTATGAAGTCATCATTGTATCCACTGATTGGATGGAGCGCAATTATTAAAGAACCAACTCAAAAACTACAAAAATCGAGATAGAATAGCATTATGAATCAGTTGCTTCAGAATTTAGTTGTTTTGCATTATTACTGTAATTAAGCATATAGGTACATTTTCCAAGAGAAACCCGACATCTCCCCGTGTTCAAAACGAAGCTAGAGGGTTGGGAATCTTTGATGATCAAGAGAAACCTGACGACCAGCCCCGTGGACTTGTCAGGTTTTCGCTTACTTAATGCATTCACTACGGGAATTTTAACATAATTTCATTATTTTTAACTGTCTTGGCAGTTGTGACTCAGTACTACGAAGACGTCTGATCCGTGGTTCGTAGGGTGGCTCTAAACGAAAGAGGGGAAAACGAAAACCGTATAGTAAACAAAGGTATGAACGAAACACTTCGAGATACTGATGGTCTAATAAAGTCCACATTCAACGTGAATAATGTAAAACACGTTGAAATCTGCCTACCAACCGCCAGAACCTACTCTCCAGGCCAACACCCCATGGATATTAAAAACGCCTGCCAATCCAAAATAGGCAGTGTAGCTTCCTCAGTTGAATCTCATGAACGTATAGAATAGTTGGGTAGGTTCATTTTGATACGGGAGCACCTGCGATCCAACCTGCCTGTACCCTCAACATTTCAGCTCTCTACTGTTTTTCGCCGAGTTAGAAGCGTTACAAGGAAACTGTCAACATTTCATGTTCGCGCGGGCGAAACAGGACGACAGTTATAGTACGATTCCACCGAAATTCACATGAAGCTATCAAAGTATTATTCCCGATCGACCCTCCAAGTTCGAACTCATTTCAACAATATGTAAGGTAGTTATTTTTGTTTCAAGTATTTCACGTTTGCGCATGTGCAGACCAAAATTACAGTGCTTTTTCAATGATTTTGTTACGGGACCAACTGTAACCCAACCCGCATCTACTCTTCAAATTTCAGCCCATTTTGACCATTATTTCGGGTAGTTATGGGCGTTACAAAGGACTGACCGCAGGCAGACACACAGATGGACAGACAGCCAGACAGACAGACGCGGAACCAAAAAGATGCTCCTTGATGTCTGAAACGTAAAATGCAAGCGGGCATTTTAATTTTGGAGGATATACATTTTTTTCGACTCTTGCGCGAATGCAAACTTTCCTTACCATCGGTAGTGAGGAAGCAAAAATGAAGGACCTGAAAAGAATCAAGAAATACCTTACTATATCAAAAAATGTGAAGGAATTTTAAAGAATTATTTTTGCCTGGCCAACCACAACTCAGGATACCCCCTAAATATTCAGTATGAAGACATAATTTGTTTTTCAACTTCTTTTACCATTTTTTGTTTCATCCATTTTGGTTTATTCTTCTGTGAATAATACACCTATGTAAAAAATTTTACAACACCCCCTCAAAATTTTTTCTTTTGCGTTTCAAGGTGCGTAGATTCCAAAAATGCAATGTTCGTCCGCCGACCGCCGTATCACGTGTACAGGCTTCATTTTCGGTCTAAAAAATTCGTTCTTTCGCACACAAGCTCCATTTGGGCCCTAGTTGTGTCCCGAAACTTTGCAGCCAGATCGGAATATACCCAGGGGCGTTGTGAGTGAAAATGTGTATAAAAATAGGTAGGTACTTTTTGTGTTTTAGTAACATGTTAGTTATATAAGCTTTTGAGGTATCGTTTTCCATGTTTTTGGGGACGAGAAGACCGAATATGAAGTCGATTTTGACCAAAGAGCGGAAAATTGAGGTTCTAAGGAACTTTCAGCCTTGAATTTACGTGAAATTTTGGTCTAAAATCATCCGCACACAGTTCGGTTCCCCATTCGGGAACACATTTGGATCGTAGTTGTACTCCGAACAGCCCGATCGGCATACACCCAGGGGTGCTATGGGAGAAAAATGGGTGTGAAAATAGGGGTTTTCTAGGGATTATTGAGGTTTTAGTGAATATGAGCTTGGGAGGTATCGTTTTCCAGGTTTTTCTAGGACGAAGAGACCGAATATTCGGTTTATTTTGACCGCAGAGTGAAGAATTGAGGTTGTAACGAAGGTTAAGCTCCAGATATTAATTTTTTTATGAGGCAAAAACATGGGAAATTGTTTGAAATCACCATAAATTTGTATATAAAACTAGAAGTAGTATCAGCAGGTGAATCAAGACAATTAAATGCTACTATCAATGATCAAATATAATCTTTTTTTAAAAGCCGAGCCTAATTCGTGTTTTTGGGGTTCAAAATTGAAGGAAACCTTCGAAAGTGGCCATTTCCGTAACTGCACATGAAAGAAGCAATAAATGAACAGCCAAAATGTCTGTACGTATGTCCAGTAGAATAATAAACCCATGTGATAAGGACTTCGAAGCTTTTTTATTTGGTTTCTTTAATACAATTTAGTAATTACCTACTTACATAACTACTCTATGTAATGTTCTACATTGAAATAACTATGCAAATGGGTAATAAACTTATTATTTGGGATCATCCTGGCGTGCTGAGCTGGAAAATAAACGTTTTCAGATTCAAATTTATTTCATAACCAGGAGAAACCTGACATGACCACGAGAAAGTTTAATTTCTGTTTCCAATTTGGAAATTTTCAAATTTTTCAAATGCATTACGCTCACCTTACTACATAGATAGATACGAACATTTAAACCCGTAGGAAAAAATAGGAGAGGGCTATAACTAATTTTTGGCATTTTTCCACATATTTGACCTTGTCAACATGTCGGGTTTCTGAAACGACAGGTTCACTTATGCTGTCTCCTGTTCAACTACGAAAGTTTTATATGAAAGAAAAACGGAGTTATTGAGAAAATAGTATATTTCCACTAATACGCGAAAAACACGGTTATATCGGTTTCGGTGATCAAACCATCGTCTGTCGATTTTTGGTGTATTAGTGGAAATAGACTATATTGGTTTATTATTTTCAATAATGAACTTTTGGAATCGAGCATGAAAAAAAAGTTCAACCCCCGCTCAAAATTAGATGGTTTCCGTTTCAAGGTACCTACGTAGAATCCCCAAATGCAATAAAAATACCTGTATAGATGCCCCTTCTGCGTAGATCACTGTTTTCTGCGTCAATACCCTCGAGCCCCCCCCAGGAAAGCCCTTAATCGAGTACTGGAGCTGGCCCCGGAATTGAAGCTTCTAAGAATTCCTACGAATTAATCATTAATTATTCGTAGTTATTCATGAAGCATAAGGCAAATAATAAGGCGTTATGAAATAATTTACCTGCATAGATGCCCCTTCTACGCAGATACTGTAATGAACCGTTGTGTAATAATTTACAGTTGCGTAATAATTTACCGTTGTGTAATAACTTGCTCATCAAAAATACTTCAACGATAGTTCAAGTTGCAAAAGTACCTATCAACAAAATCCAGCCCCTTCTACTTGGATGGTACAATGAATCGTTGTGTAATAATTTACCGTTGTGTACCTAATAATTTACCATTGTCTCATAATAATTTACCTATCAACAAAATCAAAAACAGCCTTCATTTGTCAAATGAAATAATATCGCGGAACAACCAACTCGACTTCATACAGCCATCCGTGGTTATAATCGGGCTGTATGTATAGATAAACCTTCTATATAACATATGTACTATTCTATACATGTTATGTAGACCGCAGACACTCCGTAGCTCAGTATCTAAACTCATACTCGTAACTAGATACCTACCTAAATCACGTGTTGAATTAATCTTTCGATGACAAACAGTAGCTAAAATGGCAAAAAGAAACACAAATAATGAAGTTCTGAAGAGAACTTGTTGATGTTGAGTGAAAAAATATTCAATCCTGGTAGGGTTTCGATCTCGGGATCTTGAGCGTGTCAGTCCGTCAGTTAGACCACTGCGCTTTATCGTCCATCCAGGAGGGGACCAGTGATGTAAGCTCTCAACACAGCTTGGTGCCTGCTCGATATGGCTGATTGTATAGCAAATTTTACGGCAACATAGTAGAATGATCCGGATGGTCTCAAAAATTCCGGAAAACCCAAACTATATAAAAAGCGAGAAACTCAAAATACAATTTTCCGAGATAGGGATACTCTGGACATTTCAACCCCTATTTTTCACACCCTAGCGTTGAGTGACAGTAACGCCGAGCTTCGAGGACCAACTACAGCCCAAACGTGACCCATATACCAAATTTCGGTTTCAGGGAAACTAAGAAAAACCACTGCAAAGTCCTCGTCACCTGGGTTTATTATTCTATTGGACATAAGTACCTATAGAAATTTTGGCTATGCATTTATTGTTTCTTTCATGTGAAATAATTGAAATAGGATGGTTCCACCAATTTTGGCCCCCAAAACAAATTAGGTACACTCCTTTTTAGCGAATTTTCGAAGAAAAGGAAGCTATTGTTCTCGGTCCAAAATTTTTAAAACTCGAATTTCTGAAAGATTTTTATACCAAAATCCGTTTCAGACCATCCTGAATTCACTGCCGAAAGACACCAAAAATTATATGTATATATATATATATATATATATATATATATATTTATATATATATATTTATATATATATTTATATATATATATATATATATATATATATATATATATATATATATATATATATATATATATATATATATATATATATATATATATATATATATATATATATATATATATATATATATATATATATATATATATATATATATATATATTTATATATATATATTTATATATATATTTATATATATATATATATATATATATATATATATATATATATATATATTTATATATGTATGTGTCATTCCAGACGATAACTCTCGAAAGAATTGAGATAAAAAGTTCAAATTTGCACGAAAAATCTGTCTTGGCAATCGACAGGCTAAGTTCGTAGATGGGCAGAATCGGGTCACTCTAAGGGGGAGTTTTGGGGAGCTTTAGGGGGGAAAAATTACCCATAAATTCCCAAAATGAAACAGTCTGACAAGTGACACCTCATTTTAAAGGTTTTTCTACGCTGAACACGATGGTGAAATCAGAATTGCGATATCTCATTCCGTTCTCAAACTGGAGCACTTTGAAGATGAAGGAACGTGGTTATTTCTTGAGATGTTCTACCTGGTTCGTCTGCTCTAATCTGATAACGGAATGGGATATCGCAATTCTGACTTCACCATCGTGTTCAGCGTTGGGAAATCTACAAACCGAGGTGTTACTCGGCAAAAAATGGAACAAAAAATTTGTTACGTACCTACCTATCCAATACCTACCTACTCTTCTGGTATTCAAAACATTTTTGATTTCCCCCTCCTCCCCCTTCCACCCCAAATTTTACTTTGCGTAAAACTACTCCTGTTTTAATTTTGTATGGTATCAAGTTGGGAAAACATTGGCCGAAAATTAATTTTCAGAAAGTTTTAGGCGGAGGAGGAAGATGCCGAAAACTTCGAAAATTCGCTCTTATAGCCATGCTGCATGACTGTGGTTTTTTTTTTTTTAATTATCTTTGATCATTGGTAGTGCCATTTAATCGTCTTGATTCACGTGTTGAAACTTTTTCTAGTGTTATACAAATTGATGGTGATTTCAGACGATTTCGCAGGTTTTTACTCATAAAAACTCAATTTTGGGAGTTGAAATTTTGGTAGAACCTCAATTGCCCACTCTTTGGTCAAAATCGACTGCATATTCGGTCTTCTCGTCCCAAAAATCATGGAAAACTATACCTCAAAAGCTTATATAACTAACATGTAACTAAAACACAAAAAATACCTGTTTTTATACCCACTTTCACTTACAACATCCCTGGGCATATTCCGATGGGGCTGCAAAGCTTGCAAAGCTTCGGGACACAACCAGGGCCCAAAAAATGGAGCATGTGTGCGAAAGAACGAATTTTTTATACCGAAACCCGATATGGCGGACGGCGCACATTTTTGGAATCTACACATCTTGAAACGTGCCTAAAAGAAAAAATTCTGAGGGGTGTTATAAAAATTTTTTGCTGAGCGATTACATAGGTGTATTATTCACAGAATAATAAACCAAAAGCCGCGTAGGGCGGACGGCGGATGGCGCACGGCGTATTGCGGACGGCGTACGGCGGACGGACGGAAATTATTTTCATTCGCTATTCGTATTCTACGTGCCTTGAAAGGTAAACCATCAAAGTTTGCGGGAGGAAAAAATTGTTTCATGGTCGACTCTAAAGGTTTATTATTGAAAATGATAAACCAAAAGAAGTGGACCACTCAACATTCGTCGCATAATAATTATAGTGAAACATGGGCATCCTGATCATTATGGTCAAATCATAATGCGGATAATGATAGAACACCAACACCGCAGGCACATATTTACGGTGTTAGTGTAAGTCCTCCCAAGCATTTTGTTACGACCAGAAATAGCGGTCCTAAGCCAGCGGTTGGAGGTTTCTTGTGGTAAATTTCTGTTCTGAGTTGGCCTGAGGGCTACAAGGCTCGATCTCGCTTGCGAAGTTGAAGGCCGAGCGGCCGAGAAGGCGATCTTACAAACTTTCTACTTTCAAAGGCGGCTTGAACCCGCGAAAATAACTTCGGATGACTTAGCTGGGTGACCCACTAGTGCCACCTCAGATAGTAATAATATTATGAGGATACGCAATATTATGCGATTCAAAATTTTAGAGGTAACAATTAATCAACAAGGTATGCTCATGTTTTTTCGTAGTTTATCATTCGGCAGTTAGTAGTGGTTAGAATGATATCAACACACTAACAACTAACTCAACAACCACTAATAGAACATTTAGAATCTAACACATTATATACCCAACAACAATTTCATTTTAGGAGGGGTTTAGGGGTGGAAGAGGCAACATAATATTGCCTAACAAAAGAATCACATGAAATTGCTGATAGAGGAAATAAGGGGATCCCAATAACCCTAGACATGACCAAAGCCTTCGATTCGGTTTCTCGACCCAAACTGCTGACAGCATTGCAGAGTACAGGCATAAAGGAAAGTAGTTAGATTGGTTCAGGTGCTACCTAGAAAACAGACGACAAGTTAGAAGGATTGAAGGCCACGATAGCATGGAAATACCAATATTAACACCGAGTCGTGCTGGGAATAACGCTTGGCGCTACTTTACTCTTCACCAATCTTCACTCATTCTGTAAAAAATGTCCCTGAGAGGTCGAATTTATCTATTCGCTGATGTCACGATATTGAAAGAAGCAAAACAAAAAACGCTGCAAATTATTACACAACGGTTTATTATTTACTTATATAATGCCCCTTCAGCGTAGATCACTGTTTTCTGTGGTCAATACCTTCCCTCGTGCTTCCCCCCAGGAAAGCCAAAAATCAAGTATTGGAGCCGGCAGGGAACTGCAGTTTGGTAAAAACGCGCAGGATTCAATAATTCAATCATTAATATTATTTGTTGGTATTCACGAAGCATAAGGTAAGAAATAAAGCGTTGTGTAAAAAACCGTTGTGTAATAATGTACCTATACAGATGCCCCTTCTGCGAAGATCACTGTTTTCTCTGGTAAATACCTCCCCCTCCCCACCAAAAAGCCCTAAATCAGGTACTGTATCCAGCCCGGGAATTACAGTTTGATACAAATGCGCGGGATACAGTAATTCAATCATTAATTATTTATTGGTATTCATGAAGCATGAGGCAAATAATAAGCCGTTGAGCAAGAAACCGTTGTGTAATAATTTACTTCTATAGATTCCCCTTCTGAGTAGATCAATCAATAATCAAATCGTCAGTAACTCAATCATTAATAATTTGTTGTTATTCATGAAGCATAACGTTTGTTCATTCTGCAAAAATGTTCCTATCAACAAAATCCAAAAGAGCCATTTTTCAAATGAAATAATAGGTATCACCGAAGGACAAACTCGATTTCATACAGCCATCCGCGATAGTAATGTGGGCCGGATTTACACCGTTTGATTCACCATCAGGTTGACGAAGGTTTTCGGTGCAAACGAACGGCTCATCGTACAATGCTCCGGGTGGTCTCTAAGTGAAAAAATAGGGGTTGAAATCTCCAGGACGCCGTTACCTCGAATTTGTTTACATTTGTAAATAGTACTTGAACTTGGGAGTTTTTTGAGACGGCCCAGAGCATTGGACGTCCAGCCGTTCGTTCACAGTAAGGCCCCGAAGTTTGCACCCATAGGTTCGTCAACAGGAGGGTGAAACAAATTGTATACATTCAGCCCAGATATCTTTGCTAGGGAGCACCTGATTATAATCACGGATGGTTGTATGAAGTCAAGTTGGCGATATTATTCCATTTGAGAAATGAAGGCTCTTTTGCATTATGTTGATAGGTACCTACCTACTTTCACAACTTGAACAAATGTTGAAATATTGTTGGGTAAATTATTAACAACGGTAAAACATTACCCAACGGGAAATTATTAAACAACGGTTTATTATACTATCTACGCAGAAAGGGCATGTATACAGGTAAATTATTACACAACGCCTTATTATTTACCTTAAGCTTCAAGAATAACTACAAATAATTAATGATTTAATTATTGAATCCCGCGCAATTGTATGAAACTAATTTCCGGGCCGGCTCCAGAACACCATTTAGGGCTTTCCTGGCGGGAGCTCTTAGGTACTGACCTCCGAAAACAGTGATCTACGCAGACGAGGTATCTATACAGGTAAATAATAAACCATTGTGTAATAGTTTGCAGCGTTTTATTGCATTTTCGGATTCTACGTACCTTGAAACGGAAACCATAAAATCTTGAGGGGTGGTGGGGGGGGGGGGGGGTTAAAACTGACTTTGTCATGCTCGATTCCAAAGGTTCATTATTGAAAATAAACCAACAACACCCTCTACGGTGACGCCAATAATGGTTTAAATGTTTTGTGCGCCTGGCTCTCCACACAAAAACGGTCTGTTAACTAACGTAAGTGAAACTAAGTAGATGATTAGTTATCTCTATTCCACATGCAGTAGAGGCAATAACAAGAATGAAACTATCGAATAACATTATAATATTAAGCTATTTATACATGCTCTCTTGGTGCCACCTAACGTAAGTTGCTCGTTTCAAGCCATTGAATTGGTCAACAACCAACGCTATTTAGGTGTACATGTTATACTCACTACATTTAATACCTAATTTCACCCACTGTCTGTAACACATACACTGATAAGAAACTCTCATGGACACAGAACATTGTGGCGATATATGGAAATCCCGTCCAATTTTATAATGAATCCGGGCTCTTTCCCGATCTTTTTCACATTCGCGGCTGATGGGGCAGCTATTCCACTTCATCCTTACCTTTCTATAGGGAGAAGAGGAAACCACGCTTTATGGGCGGTTAGTTTCACCCCCCCTCATCAATTATAGGTTAGCAGAGCATGGTTAGTGGGGGTACGTTCTGGTTTTTCTCCTCGGTACCCCCCTCTATTTTATAGTTTTTTAAGAGCATTTCCAGAAAGACTAGCTCAGACGGTTTTCAGGAAGACTCATCTCGTTAATACCCCTTTTACCTTTGTTTTATGAACATGTACACATCGGCGATTTAATATAAGTCTTACATTTATAGCTCAATATTTTTCCATCATCTCTTTTTCTTCAAACTGAGCTATTAAGGCGTGCGAAGCCTCAAATCATATGTCTACTCATTATATAAAAAGAATTTCCAAGTTAAATTCAACCTTTTCCCAACCGAATTCAACTTTGCGGTTTATAATTTTCAATAATGAACCTTTGAATCGAGTATGAAAAAAAAATTTCACCCCCTAAAAATTCGATGTTTTTGTTCAAGGTAATATAGAATCCGAAAATACAGTAAAAACTCTACAAATTATTACACGACGGTTTATTATTTACCTGAATAGATGCTCCTTTTACGTAATCACTTTTTTCTGTGGTCCGTACCCTCGAGCTTCATCCGGGAAAGCCCTAAATGGAGCATTGGAGCCGGCCCGAGAAATGAAGTTTCATACAAACGCGCGGGATTCAATACTTAAATCTTTAATTATTTGTAGTTATTCATGAAGCATAAGGTAAATAATGAACAGTTGTGTAATAATTTACCTGTATAGATGCCCCTTCTGCGTAGAAAGTATAATAAACCGTTGCATAATAATTACTGTTGTGTCATGATTTACCGTTGTGTAATACCCACTAATACTTCAACGCTTGTTCAAGTTGTAAAACTACCTACCAACAAAATCCATAAGATATTTATGGAATTTTCGGATTCTACATACCTTAAAACGTTAACCACCAAATTTTGAGGAGGCGTAAACAATTTTTTTTTATGCTCTATTTTGACGGTTCATTATTGAAAATAATAAACCAAAACTCTAATATTATTACAAAAACGTTAATTATTTACCTTTATAGATAGCTCTACTGCGTAGATCACTGTTTTCTGTGGTCAGTTCCCTCGAGCTCCCCCTGGAAGGACCTAAATCGAGTTCTGGAGCCGGCCCCGGAATTAAAGTTTCCTACAAATGCATGAAATTCGATAATTAATCAATTATATCTGTGGTTATTCATGAATCATAAGGCAAATAATAAACCTTTGTGTATAATTTACCTGCGCAGGTGCCCCCTCTACGTACATAGTATAATGAACCGTTGTGTAATAATTTACCGTTGCGTAATTATTTACCATTGTGTAATAATTTACCAATCAATAAGACTTCAACGTTTGCTCAAGTTGCAAAAGTACCTATAAACAAATTCAAAAAATCCATCATTTTTCAAATGAAATAATACCACAGAACAACCAACTCGATTTCACACAGCCATCCTTGATTATAATCAGGTGCTCGCTAGCCATGATAATATAGGCCGGATTTATACCGTTTGATTCACGATCGTGTTGTCGAGGCTTTTCGGTGCA
Organism: Leptopterna dolabrata; assembly: GCA_954871275.1. NCBI lineage: Eukaryota > Metazoa > Arthropoda > Insecta > Hemiptera > Miridae > Leptopterna > Leptopterna dolabrata. The sequence goes on along the minus strand of OX940975.1, from coordinate 27,630,794 downwards.
AATGAATGGCTCCAAAATGCTATGGTACAATGCCCCGGGTGGTCTCCAAAAATTCTTTAGTTCAATTTGAAAACGTAAAAATAACCTACCATTCTACTGAAAGTTTTGGAGCTACGGCGTTCTGAAAATGTCAACCCCTATTTTAAAACCTTGAGATGACTGACAGTAACACCGAGCTTAGATTATTTTTCTCAAAGAACCATGGTTCTTTGACAAAGAAAGTGTGAAAGGATTTTGGCAGGACCAGAGCAACATAACTGCATCTCATAAACAAGAGGAGTTCCCCAACCTGTGACAGATGCGTCCATGTCAACGGCTCTCTGGACTCTAATGGAATGCCAAACGTTCAGTGATCATCGAAAATAATTATTTACCAGCATTGAGAAGAATATAGAAAATCCTTTTAATTATATTACAATCCTGTACAAAAAATATGTATTAATTTATAACGAAGTATTTAATTTTATCAAAAAAATTAATTTACACGTGTAAAAATTAGAATTAAGTACCTAATGGCTGTACAAGAACGTAATGAAAAAAAAAAAAAAACCACAGTCATGCAGCATGGCTATAAGAGCGAATTTTCGAAGTTTTCGGCATCTTCCTCCTCCGCCTAAAATTTTCTGAAAATTAATTTTCGGCCAATGTTTTCCCAACTTGATACCATACAAAATTAAAACAGGAGTAGTTTTACGCAAAGTAAAATTTGCGGTGGAAGGATGGGGAGGGGGAAATCAAAAATGTTTTGAATACCAGAAGAGTAGGTAATGGATACGTAACAAATTTTTTTGTTCCATTTTTTGCCGAGTAACACCTCGGTTTGTAGATTTTCCAACGCTGAACACGATGGTGAAGTCAGAATTGCGATATCCCATTCCGTTATCAGATTAGAGCAGACGAACCAGGAAGAACATCTCAAGAAATAACCACGTTCCTTCATCTTCAAAGTGTTCCAGTTTGAGAATGGAATGAGATATCGCAATTCTGATTTCACCATCGTGTTCAGCGTACAAAAACCTTTAAAATGAGGTGTCACTTGTCAGACTTTTTCATTTTGGGAATTTATGGGTAATTTTCCCCCCCTAAAACTCCCCAAAACTCCCCCTTAGAGTGACCCGATTCTGCCCATCTTCGAACTTAGCCTGTCGATTGCCAAGACAGATTTTTCGTGCAAATTTGAACTTTTTATCTCAATTCTTTCGAGAGTTATCGTCTGGAATGACACATACATATATAAATATATATATATATATATATACATATAATTTTTGGTGTCTTTCGGCAGTGAATTCAGGATGGTCTGAAACGGATTTTGGTATAAAAATCTTTCGGAAATTCGAGTTTTAAAAATTTTGGACCGAGAACAATAGCTTCCTTTTCTTCGAAAATTCGCTAAAAAAGCCAAGCTTCGAGGACCAACTAGACCCCGAACAGTACCTATAAACCAAATTTCATCCATTTCGGCTCATGGTAAGTAAGAAAAGTACTAAGTACGGCGTACGGACAGAATTTTTTTTATTGCACTTTCGGATTCTACATACCTTGAAACGTACACCATCAAATTTTGAAAGATCAGCACAATTATTTTCACGCTCGATTCCAAAGGTTCATTATTGAAAATAATAAACAGAAATTTCTGTCTGTCCTTCGTACGCCGTACTTCGTACTTTCCTTAGTTACCATGAACCAAAATTGATGAAATGAGGTTTGTAGGTCCCAGTTGGGGTCTAGTTGTTCCGCGAAGCTCGGCGTTAATGTCAGCCATCCCTAAGGGGTGAAAAATACGGGTTGAGATCTCCAGGACGCCATTACCTCGATTTTAACACAGAATTTGTTTTAGCCATGGACTAACTTACTAGCCAAAAAAGGTAACGAAATTTCGTAACGAAATCTGGGACGCTGTCATGAAAAATTTCTAATGATTTTCACGTACAACCGATTCGTTGCTACGGAACTTTAACTTCGCCAGTTATCATCGTACAAAAATCGTTCACCACTCATTGGATAGCTCTCGATTTACCTAACAATATTACGTTAACCAATGCGGAGTGCGTGGCCGACAAGCTGCGGTATGAGCGTGATTGTTTAAATAATAATTGTTTACACACAGGTGATCATTCTCAATAATTTATATTGTGAACACGATTGCAAGCTTTATATAAGTTCTACCGATGATACGGAACTAAGGATCGTGTAACCTGGTGTAACCTATGAGCAGTCAATAAATCATCATCATTTTATATACGAAAATCGTTGGATGTCGCGCCAATAACTTTGAATTCGCCACTCTCTCGCTCGTTCAGCTGCAGTTTATGGTTGTTTGGGTTCGGGTTGTCCGTCTTTTTTTCGCAGTCGCCACTCTCTAGTTCGTTCAGGTCAGCGTGAGCTAAAACACACTCTGTGTTTCTATAATTTCGTCCGAAGTATGTAAATAGAGGTAACTGGGGGTCCAGGGGTTTTTTTTTTAGTTTTGAAATAGTTCTTGAACTTGTGAGTTTCTTGAGACCGCCCGGAGCATTGTACGTCCAGCCGTTCGCTCACAGTTTAAGGACCCGAAGTTTTCACCGACAGGCTTCGTCAACAGGAGGGTGAATAAAATTGTATACATTCAGCCCAGATATCATTGCTAGGGAGCACCTAATTATAATCACGGATGGCTATATGAAGTCGAGTTGGTTGTTCGGTGATATTATTTCATTTTAAAAATGATGGATCTTTTGGATTTTGTTGATAGGTACTTTTGCAACTTGAGCAAACGTTGAAGTAATATCAGGTAGAATTATTACACAACGGTAAATTATTACACAACGGTAATTTATTTCACAAGAATAAATTATTACACAACGGTTTATTAGACTATCTACGCAGAAGGGGCAGCTATACAGGCAAATTAGTACACAACGGTTTATTATTTACCTTATGCTTCATGAACAACTACAAATAATCAATGATTTAATTATTGAATCCCGCGCATTTCTATGAAACTTTAATTCCCGGGCCGGCTCCAGTACCTCATTTGGGGTTTTCCTGGAGGGAGCTCTTGGGCACTGACCACAGAAAAAAGTGATCTATGCAGGTAAGTAATGAACCGTTGTGTAATAAACTGCAGCGTTTTCCAAACCACATCCAACTTTTCTCATTTAAAATTCACCTTCTTGTTTATCGTTATCAATAATGAACCTTTGGAATGCAGCATGAACAAAATTTAACCCCCCCCCCCCCCCGCCACGCCTAACATTTTATGGTTTATTTTGGTTTATTATTTTCAATAATGAACCATTGGAATCGAGCATGAAAAAAAAAATTCTTACCCCCCCTCAAAATTTGATGGTTTACGTTTCAAGGTATGTAGAATCCAAAACTGCAATAAAAATATTTCTGTCTGTCCGCCGTACGCCGTACGCCGTACGGGCCACTTTTCTTAGTTACCATGAAAAAAAATTGATGAAATTCGGGTTATAGGTTCCGTTCGGCGTCTAGTTGGTCCTCGAAGCTCGACGTTACTGTGAGTCATCTCTAAGGGGTTCAAAATAGGGGTTGAAATTTTCAAAACGCCTATACCGTTTTTTTACGTAAATATTTTTACGGTTTTAAATAGTTCTTGAACTTGCGAGTTTTTTAAGACCATCCGGAGCATCGTACGTCCAGCCGTTCGTTCACAGTAAGGCCCCGAAGTTTGCACCGACAGGCATTTTCGACTCCAGTGTGAATGCCTTTGAATTGTATACAAATCAAACCAATTCTCGTAACCAGAGACGCGCCCACAATAGGAATTTGTGAATACGGCCAATCATTGGTAGGGATCACCTGATTATATTGGCGGAGTATGAAGTCGAGTTGGTTGTTCTGTGATATTATTTCATTTGAAAAATGATGGCTCTTTTGGAGTTTGTTGGTAGGTAGTGAAGCTTGAACAAACGTTGAAGTATTATTGACGGGTAAATTATTATTACACAATGGTAAATCATTACTCAACGGTAAATTATTACACAACGGTTCATTATACCATCTACGTAGAAGGGGCTGGAGTTTGTTGGTAGGTACTTTTGCAACTTTTTTCACTCCTCATCAACAATTTCTTTTCAGAACTTCATTATGTGTGTTTCTTTTTGTTAGGTACTGTTTGTCATCGGCAGAATTATTTTAGCAACATTTAACTCGTGATTTAGGTAGGTACCTAGTAACGAGTACGGGGTTAGGTACTAACCTACGGAGGGTCTGCGATCTACATAATATGTATATAATAGTACATATCATATTATATAGACGGGTTATCTATACATAGAGCTGTGATCTGTAACAGAAGGGTATTCTATACAAAATAATAAACCGTTGTGCAGGGATTTGCAGCGTTTTCAAGGTATAGGTATACCTAGAATCCGAAAATGCAGAAAAAAATGTTCTGTCTGCCCGCCGTACGCCGTACTTCGCAATTTTCTGTTACCATGAACCAAATTTAACGAAATTTCTAGTTGGTCCACGAAGCTCGGCGTTACTGTCAGTCACCTCTAAGAGGTGAAAAATAGGGGTTTAAAATTAAAATATGCCGTAGTTCGAAAACATTCAACAGAAGGGTATGGGTTTTTTTTACGTATTTAAATTGATCTTGAGGAATTTTTTGAGACCATCCGGTACGACCAGCCGTACGTCTGCACCGAAAAGCTTCGTCAACATGATCGTGAATGATGGCTCTTTTAGGTTTTGTTGATAGGTACTTTTGTGACCGGAACAAACGTATTATTGGGTAAATTATTACACAGCGGTAAATTCTTCGGTTTATTATACTATATAAGCAGGTAAATTATTACACAATGGTTTATTCTGCCTTATGCTTCATGAATTATAAATACAGACAATTTATTAACTATTGAATTAATGAATCCCGCGCATTTGTAGGAAACTCAATTCCGACTCAATAGGTGTTCGGGGGTGAGGGGGGGGGGGGGGGGGGGGTGTCTCGAGGTTATTGACAATAGAAAACAGTGATCCACGCAGAAGGGACATTTATACAGGTAAATATTAAACCTCTGTGTAATAATTCGCAGCGTATTTCCATTTAAAATTCAACCTTCCAAGACTTCAGCAAAAAATTTAAATTTATAAACTTAATTGTGAACCCCACTATTAACTGTTTGTCGCATTACCTATGGCTTAAATTGAACAACACTACATAAATATATAATAGTGGTTCAGTGACTAGGTGTGTGTTTTTATTTTTATTTTTTTCATTACAATTTAAAACTTTCCTTTTATGAACCTTCAAGTGAAGTAAAGAATATACCTTCGGTGTTTGTAAATTCTTCGTGTTGTACAAAGAAAATTACTTCTTTAATGCATATTTCGGTGCCCATCAAACCTTCAGATTAATCTAACGCTACACATCTGACGTCATACGAAATAGCGAGTGTAGGTATCATTCACAATACATGTGAATCTTGTGTCAACATTGCTTCTCATTGCCCTGTTATAACGCAGACATTGTTACTTCATTGATATTGGTTCGTGAGCTTATCGAGTGTAGGTACTTCAAATCAGGAGGAAAGTGCTCTTTGCCTTTCTTCATTCATGTTGGGGAAAAGAAACCTTGAACTGAGGACCCTGTCGAAAGCACGTTTATTCCGGTATCAGTACCTACAGGGTTTCTCTTGACATAAGCTGGAACAAACAGTAGGTATGTGGTGATCAGTACAGTTCCAGCCTCCGCTACGAATCCCGGTAGTGACAGTGATACGAGCGGTTCGGAAAATCATATTCCCCTGCCAACGCACCGAAATCATGTTGCCAGAGTTAGCTCGGCCAGCGGTACTGATTTTGAGGGTACAAGACATGAGGAGGCAAATCAACGCGTTCTCAATCGGAGAGTTAATTACAAAAAATATGGCAACGATCAAAAAAGTATGATTGTTCGGTTGTAGGAGGAGGGCCATCCTGTTGGTCCTGGCGGGCCAAGGAAGCCGCTTCACTATCTGGCATTAAGTTGTGGACGGCTGAATTATTAATCATGAAATACAAAAGGTATAAAGAACTAAACGAACGCACGCGAGGTGGTGCTCGACGTAAATTGTTACAACCTAATGCTCTCGAGGCTATCGACAAGCGGTTGAGGAGAATCGCGGCAGGACAATCAATCAGTTGCAAAACATTCTTTCTTCAAGAAATATCGGCATGTCTGAATCGACTATTGACAATGGCTTAAGGGCACTAAAAATTACTCTAAAAAAAAGCTGCAAAAGAAATGGATCTATGACCTCCTTTCAGACAAAAGAAAAGAGAAAGGAGTATGCCACCTGTTTCAATGAATGGGCTCCAATCGAAAGGCACAGGATGGTGTTCATCGATGGTATTCGATCGAGTCTGGTTTTAACCTGCACCTGAGAAGGACCATGGCAAGATCTAGGAGACGTTTAATCACAGTTCCGACGATCAGAGGACGGAACGTCACTTTAATACTGGCAATAAATTATCAATCAGTAATTCACTCGAAAACTATCGCAGTTGATAACTGAAATGCCACACGATTCCACGATTTTTTAATTTAACTTCGTAATAAGTTTCCAAACACGAACGACACATATCTGTTGACGGATAACGCTCGTGTTCATACAGCGCTGGAGGAAAGGCGCCGGATGGAAGAGCTTGGTTTTATTGTTAAGTAGGTACCGTCTCACCTTACTCACCCACCGTGGAATACGCGGTTTCTAAAATTAAAAATACAGCAAGAGGAATTCTCAGTGAACCACGCGAGGAGCAAGATCTGTGTGATGTAATATCACGGGCTGTGTCATCCATCACAAGTACAGACTGCACTAACTACGCGATGAATATGATGATGAAGCTGCCATCGGCTGCAGGTGGACAGTCATTCCATCAGTCTTCGTATAGGTAGTTATAAAACTGTCAGAAGAATCACATTTTCTTTCAATTCAGTTGTTTTAATAAATGGTTTTTCTTCCTGTGGCTCTGTACAGTATTTCTTTGTATCTAGCACTTGCACCGAACCACTATAGTGTTGTTCAATTTAAGCCTTAAATAATGCAAAAAACGGTTAATAATGGGGTTCACAATTCAGTTTAATAAAACTTAAATTTTTTGCTGAAGCGCCATTTTCCGAATTTTACAGGTGAGACGAAAAACTCTGGAAGGTTCTTTTTATTGCCTAAACCGTTAAAACTGATGTTTTAGCGTACATTGGACAGTTTTCCTGTCGATTTATTTGAAAAAAATTGCATAAGCCCTGGGAAGAGTGAGTGCTTTTTCGAGAAAAAGGCGCTTACACTATTCTTGCTATTTCGAGGAACTGGGAGAACAATTGTAGATACGATACATGTTTCGGCACTTACGATATTCTTGATGTCTTGATGGAAAAGAATTATTTGGAAAACTAGCGCATCTCCACTGGCGCGCACTCGGGAGGAGGCGCTCACGACACTGCCCAAATTCGATAGGTGCATACGAGACGCTGCACCCTGGCGCTTAAGATAGATGGCTTACTATCATTTTATCGCAAGTGGGAATGAGGCACTTACGAAAATGGACAAGTTTTACTTCGGTATTTATATTCGACTCGTGGCGCTTACGTTCTGAATGAATGGTGGATACGACATTTGACAAAATGGTGGATACGATTCGAAAACTTTGAGGGTGTTTTTAAATGCCTCAGATATAAGTAGCTAGACAGATGCGCCTTTTTAAGACAAATCCAACGGTTGCAATAACTCAAAATCGAAAAAATTGCGCTTACGATACCTATTTTGCCTTTCAGGGGACGATATACTTCTTCTTCTTTCAAGGGCAGAAGTTCCTAAATTTAAAGGCAAAAAATGTCAATTTAAAAATTTTCTAGTCGAGTACCTATATTGAACAATCCCAGTTGTTCCATCTTATGATGGAGGTTAGTCACCAAGAGGTTGTTCAGATGAATCTTCCTGAACCAGAATCTCTGTCAACACGTTCCCTCCGTTTTCATTTTATTCCCATTTTTCTCCGCCAAGTGATATTTTTTGTCCGCCAAGTGCTATTTATAAGGACCTATAATCTCCACTGGTGAATAATTTGCAGTACTACCATTACGATAAGCACTAGAAGCACTATAGGCTTTGGAGTTTTTTTAGATGAATCATTCCTGAATAAGAACTCCACACTACTTTCAGCCCCTTGTCAATTAACTTGTCATACTTATTCTTCAACTAAGTATGTTTTTAAGGGGAGGAGTGTGACGGTATATAGAGATCCCGTCCAATTAGCGAATTTTCGAAGAAAAGGAAGCTATTGTTCTCGGTCCAAAATTTTTAAAACTCGAATTTCCGAAAGATTTTTATACCAAAATCCGTTTCAGACCATCCTGGATTCCCTGCCGAAAGACACCAAAAATTATATGTATATATATATATATATATATATATATATTTACATCCTGCTATCATAGCGGCATCCGCACATAACGCGTTATTGTGGCACCCTTGCAATCCAATAATATATATCGAATTTTTAAGGCGTATACTGGTCCATTACATTGATAGAAAGTGATGGGTGTAATTTTTTTCTTGAAATTGCAAACAGAAATGAAATCCCATAATGCTATCATTATGGCATCTTTTCATTCTTAGATCAATACGGCACCCGAAGTATACATTATCCGAATTCACATCATTGCAGAACCCACTTGTGTATACATTGAACATAGTGCTATCAATATGGCACCATGCGCTGTTGCCAAATCTCTAGTGGGGAAAGCATTTAACCTGGTAGTGTAGAATCGTGGCCCGGGGTGACCATGCGGGCCACAGCGTTAGATCTTAGTAACCCCAAAGTTGGCGGCAACTGGTCCTCGTCTCAGGTGGGCACCAATGCAAGCTTTTCAAAGCTTGTGCTTACTCGACCAGCGATTAGCTCTTCACCTCCCATAGTAATCATGCGAAGTCTACAGGGACTAAAGATTGAGTAAGGTCCGAGTAAAAAGTTCCCCCCGGGATATAGGTACCCATTGAGGTAAAATTCAGGGTTATAAAAGACATTTAATTTAATTGTTGGAATCCATCTCTACAGTACCCAATACGGTCGATTTTTCAACTCCCACATATCCCCTACCTATTTCTGGATGGATAAACTTGCAGCAAGGAAATTAATTGAGCTGTGTATGTATTAAAACGTCACTGTTTCATTAGAGTAAACATTTGTATACGTACCTATAAGGAACATCCTAGGCCAATAAAATTAGGATTTTTCGAGGAATTAATTGACGAAAAATCGGAAATCGTTTTAGTACCTTCAGATGATGCTAAATAAAAGTTTAATACCTTCAGTTGATGCTAAGTAAAAGAATCTGCGTTTGCACGGTCACAGGTAGTGAGCTTAAATTTTGAGAGCAAAAACACCGACATTTTGGCACTTTCTAAATTTTTTAGTTAGGTAGGTATATCTTCCAAACCGTACATCCTACCTTCCACCACTAGAACTAAATGCTAAATGCGATGCTAAATTTGGCATCGAATCACATGGTAGCTAAGAAAAGTGCTAAATACATCGTACAGCGGACAGACAGAAATTTTTGTATTGCATTTTCGGATACTACATACCTTGAAATGGAAACTTTCAAAGTTTAATGGGTTGGGGGAGGGGGGTTAACAATTTTATTTTTTCGTCCTCGATTCCAAAGGTTCATTATTCATAATAATAAACCCAAATTAATAAAATTCGGTTTGTCCTATTGGAATTCGGTGTTCTATTTGGGGTCTGAATGGTCCATGGAGCTCTGCTGTAAGGAGAGAAAAAAACGCTGCAAAGTCCTTGTCGCATGGTTTTATTATTCTATTGGACACACCTACAGAAATGTTGGCTGTTCATTTATTGTTTCTTTCATGTGAAATAATTTAAATAGATATTTCTGATTGTTTTCACCAATTCATATTCGGTCTTCTCGTTCCCAAAAACATGGAAAACGATACCTCAAAAGCTCATTTTACTAACATGTTACTAAAACACAAAAAGTACCTATTTTTGTGCACATTTTCACCCATAACACCCCTCGGTATATTCCGATCGGGCTGAAAAGTTTCGGGACACAACTAGGGCCTAAATGGAGCATGTGTGCGAAAGATCGAATTTTTAGACCTAAAATGAAGCCGGTACATGTGATACGGCGGACGGACATAGCATTTTTGGAATCTACGCACCTTGAAACGGAAAAGAAAAAATTTTGAGGGGGTGTTATAAAAATTTTTTGCTGAGCGAATACATAGGTGTATTATTCACAGAATAATAAACCAATAGGGGTTGAAATTTTCAGGGCTCCGTTATTTCAGGGCTCGTTTTTAAATTGATCTCGAACTTGGGAATTTTTTGAGACCACCTGGAGTAGGTATGTACAGCCGTTTGTTCACATTATGGCCCTGAAGTATGTACAGCCGTTTGTTCACATTATGGCCCTGAAGTTTGCACCGAAAACCTTCGTCAGTATGATCGTGAATGAAATGGTATGCATCCATCACGGATGGCTGTATGAAGTCGAGTTGGTTGTTCCAAGATATTATTTGATCGGAAGAATTATTGCTATTTATTATTTTTCTAATTGGTAGGTACCTACTTTTGTAGCTTAACACACTCTTCATGAATATCAACAAATAACTTATTAATCACAGCATTCTTGAATCCACTGCATATTTATGAAACTGTAACTGCCCGGCCGGCTCCAGTACTCGATTTAGTGCTTTCCTGGGGGTCCAAGAGGGTAGTTATTGACCACAGAAAACAGTGATTTAAATTATACACCGTTCTGTAATAAGTTGCAGCGATTTTGTTCTTCTATCTATGGGATAAATTAGTACTATTTTTTCGGGTTATTATTTTCAATAAAGAACCTTTGGAATCGAGCATTAATACAATTATTTTGAAAGCGTTTCAAGGTACCTACATAGAATCCGAAAATGGTAAGAAAAAAGCTGCAAATTACTACACAACGGTTTATGACTTACCGGTACAGAAACACCTACGTTAAAGACCACTGAATTCTGTGGTCAAAACCTACCCTCGTGCGTCTCCCAGGAAAGCCCTGATCGCCTAATGGATCCAAATGGGCCATTTCAGTTGATAAAATGGGTGATGGATTCAGATTCAAGACCTCTACCAAAAGTGTAAGGTGTATTTTTCGAATTAATTTTTTCAACTTGTATGAGATGAATTTCTTGAGTCTAATGACCTGATCTGGTCTTGACCACCATTTGACCACAATTTCTTTAACAATACAAATGTCAAGTGGGATGAAATGTGCCGGCTGTATTCGGGTGGGAACGTTCTGCAAATTCCGAAATTTTAAATGTAGGAATCTAAATCTTACGATCACGTTTGCGTGTTGCGTCTTATTGCCAAACGTCAGAGATGCCTCAGACTTGTCAACATTTCGGGGTATGTCTGTACTGCGCTGCAAGCCGCAATCTTGGGTATTTTGGCTTGAAACTTTGAGGCTAGCCTCATTCGGCCTTCCAAATTTGCTATTGGTGCCACCATGTTACCAGTGGTACCATCTATCAGAAAAATGTGTTTAGGCCTCCAGAATTTTCTGTGTAGTTTTGGTGCCACCATGGTACCAGGGAACGACGCCTGTCATCTGTCAGAAAATGTGTGTTTTGTATAGTTTTTCATGTTTTCCGGCGTGCTGAATCGAATACAATTACTTTCAACGCTCTGCCAGTCTTCCTTACAGCAACTGCTAAATATTAAGCCATACACCGCTCCAAAAAATATATATTATTGAGCATGGTTTATAGGCAGTGAGCTTATTTTCAAAATTGCGAAATGCGTCTGGTCAGTGGACCCACTAGTATTATCTGATTCTGCATCATATCCTGAACTGAAAGGCACTTGTCTGCCAACTGAACTAGTAGGTTCAGCAGACGAATTTAAAAATGTCAAGTCTATTTGGCAACCAACTTCTGACTTATTTTACCGCGTTTGTTTTCTCTGTTTCTTGATTCTACACTATATCCTGAACTGAAAGACACTTGTATGTCAACTGCCAAGGCCGCATAGGGTCTAATTTTAAATTTTGGAAACAAACATCTGACTCATAAGACTATTGTATTCCCAAATTTAATCCACACAATTTTAGCGATTGTCTCCTTGATTTGTTGACTATTACTGCAAATGCGAGTCGCGCCGAAACGGCAAACGTTCATTTCGAATGGCACCTGTTTGAATCATTGGGAAATGTGGCAACAGTACAAGTTCTCTTTTAAATGTTTCTTTTAAAATTCTAGCTTAGATGGTATTGTTCATCATATTTTTCAATGAAAGCCTGGTACCTTAGCAAAGTCATGCTGAATTCATTGAGGACCCCTGTTGGTTTATTAGTGGTGGGGGGGGGGGGGGGGGGATGGGTGTAAAAATAGGGGTTTTCCAGTGTTTGAGGTTTTGGTGAACATGAGCTTGCGAGGTATCGTTTTCCATGTTTTTCAGAGCACGAAGACCGAATATGAAGTTGATTCTCCTAAAGACCAAAGAGTGAAGAATTGAAATTGTACCTAACGTTCAGCTCCCGGATTCATTTTTTAAGGGGTCAGAAACCTGGGACATTGACTGAAATCACCATAAATTTGTATAACACAAAAATTAGTATCAACAGGTGAATCAAGACAGTTAAATGGCACTATAATTGATCAAAGATAATTTGTAAAAAAAACGTGTTTTGGAGAAACAATAAATGAGCAGCCAACATTTCTGTAGGTAAGTCCAGAAGAATAATAAACCCATGCGACAGGGACTTTGCAGCGTTCCTATATTGAAATATTCAATTCACAATTTTAATTGGTTGAAAAGAAATTGCTGCATGAAACCGAGTTGGTTGTTCCGCAATATTATTTCGTTTCGAGGAGGATGGGGTTTTCGATTTGGTCGATAGGTACATACTTTAGCAACTTGAACAACAATTTGGTTCGATGTATGTCTATCGGTCTGCGTCCGCGAACCCTTGTCACACGCATAATATCCTCAGTTCGAATCCGATTTTGGCAACATTTGCGGGCTGGGCTCCCCATCCGCTCGGATATGGGGCATCCTTATAGGAAAATAATAAACCGTTGTTTAATAATTTGCAGAGTTTTTACGTTTCTTCCCGCCAGGTCCTTTTCCTAAATATGCGGTAGAGTCGAAAATTATATCTACAGTTATTTGCTGTAATGCATGAAGCATAATGTGTACTTTAAAAATAGTAGAACGAAAATTCCTACGCCTAGTTTGAAGAACCGTTCCTAAAAATGCCATCGAAATCGGGCGGTCAAAGAATGATAGAATACGACTGTATAACCGACTTTGTACTAACCTAGCTTCTACGAATACTTCTACAAATAGGGAGAAAAAGAAGTCGTGAGTTTTTCAAAATTAATAGGTAACGCTTTATTAATAGGTAAGGCTTCCGTACTTGTCCTCAGACAGCAACATGAACAAACACAGGTTAATGAGAAATCAAGTACCTCGATTTTGCGTCTACGCGAGCACAGTGGTCGTACTAATGATCCGAGCGATTTGAAATTCATATGGGACGATCTAGGAGCTACACCACCCCAACTATCACTGAATTTGAACAAAATCGGGCGGCCGCCGCCGGTAACGCCGAGCTTCGCGGAACAAAAAAAGACCCTCATTGGAACCTACCAACCAAATTTAATTAATTTTGGTTTGTGGTAACAAAGAAAAGTGTCTGGTACGGCGCGGCGTACAGCGGACGGGCAGAAATTATAGTTTAATCTATTTTCGGATTCTACGTGTCTTGAAACGAAACCGTCAAATTTTGAGGGGGCTAAACTTTTTTCTTTTCCCTCATGTTTGATGCCAAAGATGGACTTCATTAAGATGATTCATGTAA
>OX940975.1:27596167-27616739 GCA_954871275.1 Leptopterna dolabrata | reverse complement strand
TCGTGAATATTTTCGTACAATGCAACTTGATACCGCAAGTCAAGCAACAGCAAGCTTGATATTGCAAGTTCTTGCAATATTGATTACCGAAAAACCTTCAACCACTCGTTTGACAGTTAGCTCTACAATATCAAAATCCTCCATCTCCTCCACTATTATAATTGATCTCCTAGATGATTATTGCCTAGCTGAACGTAATACTCGTACGTAGGTAGTAGCCCATTTCGACTACCTTTAGAGCATGTGGAGTTATTCAGTAACTTGTTTTGAATGAGGGAAGCGTGGATCGGATGAGACATGTACCTACATGTTCCACGTTCTTTCGGTTGAAGACCGGAAATTCATATATGAAAGGCCACCTTTGACGAAATCTCAATTTATGAATATAGGTACCGTTATGTTTGACCTTATGTAAAAGGTTACCTTATGGATGGACGAGTAAAGGATGGAGTAACGTTATGTGTGCAAGGGTGAGTCATGCTGTGGATTAGAAGTGTTAATTCACAGTGACATTCAGATGAACCATTATCCATGAATAATGACTGCCGACTGAAGACGCAGTGTTAGGTATACTTACTTGAATAAATTACTACTACACCTATTGAATCAAACATCAATATTTCATTGCTATAGGTAGATAAGATTAAGAATCAAATTCCAATAACAACTTTGCATGAGTCTATTTGCCGGAGTACCACCATAATCTCGGATCAGTTTGAAGGTTTGCCACTTGTGAAATCCATCGGGAAAGAATATTCCCCGATTTCAGAAATGATCTGTAACGTAATTCGCAACCACTTCTTGTTTTCCCGAAGTGGAATAGCGGGTAACTTTATGAAAACATTCATAATTTCAAGGAAATTCGGAAACTTTCTCCTTAGGGATATCCGAATAGGTCAGCCTTACAAAGTAAGTGGCAGGCCATTTGACCTTCACTGAACAGGAAGCATGGATCACCATGCCAACAACGGTCCCTGCAAATTTAATTTTTATTACGGACTGTACGTAAATTCTAGGATAATAAATTCAGTTCGTGGTAGAAGGTATTGTAATTTATGTTAACTACACATAACGTAGATAAAAAAAATAATGGAGTAAGCCTGAAGCCCATAGAAACATTTTATCCAGTAAGTGGTAGATCCCTTGATTACCTGGCCCGGTGCGGAATTCCGTCATCTGTGGCTAAGGATTCATCAATGGAAGTCTAGCTCTTTCCGAACAAAGGAAAACGAAGAGTTTTCAATGATTCTCCAAAGCAAACACATTCAAGTACACGCAGAATTAAGTAACAGTTGGGCGTCGATGTTGTACTTCCGAGCACGTATAATTGAAAAGGGGCAAATGCATTGCAAAACGTGCGAATGTATACATTTTTTTTTTTGGAATAATACCTTCGATAATTGTATAATATTGTCGAAAAGTGGAAACCACGTGAAGTTGAGGCATGCAAGTGCCACAAACGAATTGAAACATTACTACAGTCTAGGTACACTTACTAGAATAGAGGTCACTACGTATCTTCCGACTTTAAATTTCAATTGAATCACAAAAATTTGCGCGAGAAACGGTTGTGTATCACTGCTATTTGACGACTGTTATTCTAATTGTATCTAGGGACACGGAAGCGTCCTCCCCGCCAAGAAAACCGAACAACTCGACAGTTTTTTACCCCCCAACCCGGTCCCTGGGAATCCCCGGTGTTGATTTTTAGTACACCCATTCTCGACGGGCCCATGATGTGCCTAATTTCAACCCTCAGGACGATCAAGTGCCGGATTATGGAAGTTCGAAAATGGTGCTGGAAAAATCGTTTACTTCATCAATGCAAAAAGAAATTATATCCAGCCAAAAACAACCCTGTTGTAAAACTTTACCCACCAAGAAAACCTCATCAGCCCCAAAAAGGATTGATATCCAATTTGCCCTCCAAAGTAACATGTCTCCAGACAATAAGCTCCCGCGTTGAAAGAAATTACGGGGGGAGGGGGGTCTATACACACATCCTACAGAGGGGGAAGGGTCCAAAAGCAAGGTGCAAGGTGCATCCAGCATGCTGATTCTGCGGACAAAATGGATATCACTTGTTTTCGAGGCTGAGGTGGTTTTCTTGGCGGGTAAATTTTTATAACAAGGTTGTTTTTGGGGGTCCTAATTTGAACCCAAATCAACAAATCAAATCAAACCAGCTGACGTTAAATCAAATCGTTCTGCTAACCATTCTGGATAACAGGAGCACCTACATCTTGGGAGCAAGCCTTTCCTCGTGGCACATTTTCATAGACCTTGTAGAGTTTCCCATGACAGCGCAAAATAATCTGTCTTGCTGTATGTACTTGGTCCTCATCAGAGAAGCACGTAGAGGATTCACTGCAGCACCATGAAAGAAATAACATAGTTGAACCGCGTCCTCCAACTGAACTATTTAAATTAAACTTACCTACTTGAGATGTCATCAACTTTTCCTCAAGCAGTCCTACCCCAGAAAGGACCCTGGTAATTCTGATCTTTTACAGGTAGTCACATTCTAAACTGGAAGGCTGATTATGCAGTTGCGTGAAAACCTCGGATTTGATTTCACGTAGATAAGTGATAAATACGTGTCAACTTGTGCCTAAAATTCCCCCTAGTCTGGACACTTGTACGGTAAATTTTTTATTGTGGCATACTTGAGATTCTGCGATGAAATCCGTTTTCACCAACTATTCGCATAGTACAAACTCTTCTATTTAGCCCCACAATAATGACATGCGAGTCCCTCAATGATGTTCGTCGATTCAAGGTGGCAGAAGTTGGTAAGCTGATGTTCCCGTACTTTTGGGCAAGTACTATCCCAGGATGCTCCAAACGAACGACGTCAAAGTAGCCGGTAAAAGAAGTAGAATATACATCATAACTAGCTGAAAATGTACATAATAATGTAGGTATTTATTATTTATAAAATTATAATTATAATTTATAAAATTATGTTATTATAAAATTATAATCTATAAAAAGATTTAATAGGGGTGTTCATAATTGTATCGACTATGTATGTTAATATTATATTAAATCGAACACGTTGTAACCGGTGGGAATCATGAGGTCCCCTACATTAAACTCTGCTAAACTTCGTAAATAGCACTAGCTGATTTGGTGATAAGAGATGTGAAGAAGAAGAAGAAGAAGGAAGGTACCAGAGAGTACAAGAACAACAAACTAGGCACTTAACTTGTTTGAGCTAGTTGCAGGTATTCATCTACTTATCTACTTCTGTGCTGCTGAGTTGCTGGAAGAATGAATTCCAAGGGGAAGTCACAAAGCGCAATGCATTGATTGAAAACTCTTGAGGACATTCCCAACTCAGAGGAGTCACGTCATCGTGGAATCAGCATTTGACGGTTCGCCATTTTGCGTGGCGCCATTTTGCAAACTTGGTTTCAATCCGACGTTTAACGAACCCCAATCTGTGTTATTGTTAACTATCGTATTGTCGAGAAGAGTCGATTTGTTTCGACTTTTCTTCACGGAATTTAATAAATTTAGCACCTTTTCAAAAAACCCAGTCAGTAAATTTCCCGATCCAATCTCATTTCGGTCAACTCATTATGAGAGGACCACTATAAATATAATATAAGGAGGTGGCAAACTGAAACCTAATGGATATGGAAGTTGATGTAGGTATGAGAAAAACTTCTGGCCTGCAATAGGTTGCTATCACTAAGCTGGCGGTGTAAATGGCAGGAGTTTTTTATTGAGCATGTAAGCACGTTCTTTCGCATACTATTATAATCATGAGCTGAGATTCTTGCGGAATGCAGGTGAGCGGAAGGCAATCGTTGTATTAATTTGTGAAGAGTTTCAGCTCCATTTCACGACAAAGCCTGTTGGTATTTGTAATCTAGTTGAAAGCCCACCCCCCACCACCCTTTATCACCCCTCCACACACTTCACCATTCATAGACCTAGCCAACCTTTGCAGAGTGCCGATAAATGAATCATGCACACATTCACAACAATTTAGTTGAAGTAAAGGCATCAAACTGAGTCCCGTAGTAAATATTGATTGAGATATCATATATGAGTTACTTAATGGTCATTAAAATGCCTAGCACGCTTGCATAGCGAACGCGTGCAGATTATGTAGGCAGTGTTTTAATTTACCAACGACAACGAACCATCCTTTGTATTTCTTCGGTGGTCTCTCGTTGACCACAGGGACAACGTAGACGGGGGAATATCCCAACGAGAACTGGGGCTTCTCCAGGCAACCGTCGGGGAACACGACTTGAAGCTGATCCACGATTATACCCAGGCAGCGGGTTTGGTCATTTTTCTGAATTTCGACCAAAAACGGAAACTCCCCTATTCTGGTCTTTCTACCTCCTTCCAAGCAGATGGACGGCGTCATCAAGACGACAACCAAGCAAATACCGAGCGTGGCATCCATTTTCGATTTTACCGCTCTTTCAAGTCCATCAAAATAAATAATTCTAAAAACAAGTTCGGTCACACGATTTCCATCTATCCCTGATAAAGAAATGGGAACAGCGCTTTGTATTGTTGACAAGTCTACATTTCGATGACGATGCAAATTGTTCCATAACTAGTGCGTTAACATATATTTGAATATTCTACAATTTATATGAAGCGCATTTGGAATCTAAACTACACAGTATTGTAGTAAAATAACGTTCATAAAACGGACATTTAGGCAAATACTTGTGTCACCTAGGGACGCCGGAGCGTCCCGCCAGCCAAGAGAACCGAAAACCTCCAAAGCGACCAAGAACACTGTTCGCACGACAGAACAAGTAGCCCCCCCCCAACACAGCCCACTGGGAGTCACCGATGTTGATTTTTCGTACATCCATTCTCGAGGGGCCCCTGAGGACGTGTACCAAATTTTGTACCACCAGGTGCCGGAGTTATGGAAGTTTGAAAATCGCTATTTTTCAAGTTCTTCTGCTCGTTGTCCTCGTTAACTGACAGGGCTACAGCCTAGCTGACATAACGGATCGACTGAAATTTTGCACTCACATTCGTTATGCTCCAAGGATGTGAACCCCCCCCCCCCCCCCGCCACTACGCACACAAACCATTTTGAATATTTTTAGATACGCAGGCAGGTACTGAGAAATTTGTTTAGGTACAGGGAAAAAATGTTTACTTGCAGTACAAAAAGATCTGATATCCCTCCAAAAACCACCATGCTCTTAAAATTTACCAATAAAAAATTAAATAGGAACTGTGTAAGTAGGTACTGACTATGACTACTGAGCAGGTACTAAAAGTAAGTGAGAAGGTACTAAGTAGGTACGGAGCAGGTAGTACTGAGTAGGTACTAAGAAGGTAGCACTGAATAGGTACTAAGTAGGATGTACTGAGTAGGTACTAAGTAGGTAGTAAGTAGGTACAGAGAAAAATTGTAGGTACTGGGAAAAGCTGTTTATTTCATCAATGCAAAAATATGGGATACAGATGGGATAACCCCCCCCCCCCCCCAACAAACAGCCCTGTTGTAAAAACTCACCCACCAAGAAAAACCTCCTCGGCCGCAAAAAGGACTGACATACATTTTGACGGAAAAATAGCATGGTCGTTGCTTCGCTCCTCGTTACTGGACGTGCATATAGAAACCCGTTATTTCCCCCTCTGTTGGATATGTATACAAAAATCCGTTCCTTTCTCCCAAACCTTGAAATTTCTATCAACGCTGTTTGGCGGGCAGATTTTAACGTGGAACATGTTTTTACGGGGATAAACCGGGCTGTGGAGCGTCCGCGTCCAGTCCGCGTAAACACTCGGCTCCCCTCCCCGTCGCCCACACAGTTCTCTCTCTGCCCTCCTCCTGCCACCCAACCCGCCTCCTCTAGTACCACACTTGGTGCCTTCCCTGAGGAGAGTATGGCCAGACCCGACTCCGCCGAAAACTGCTGAGGAGGTTCCGTGGTTTCCGGCTGTAGCAGCTGACGACTGTATTACATTACATTGCGTTAGGTTGCTGGTCCGAGGCTTGGAAATCCCAAGAAGTTTTTTTGCTTCCTCACTACCAAAGGTAGTGAAGCCTTGGATTCGTGATTGAGTAAAAACAAAATGTGTGTCTTCCAAAATGAAAATTTCTACTGACATTTTCCGTTTCAGACATCGAGGAACATAATTTGGTTCCGTGTCTGTCTGTCTTTCTGTGGTAATTCCTTGCAACTACCCGAAATAATGGTCTAAGTGGGCTGACATTTCGAGGGTAGGTGCGGGTTGAGTCACAGATGGTCCCATACCAAAATCATTGAAAAGGTACCGTAACTTTCGTTTCCGCATGTGCAAACGTGAAATAATTAGAACACCCATAACTACCCTAAATATCGCTGAAATGAGTTCAAACTTGGAGGGTCGGTCAGGAACAATGCTTTGATAGTTCCAAATTAATTTCATTGGAATCGTAATGTAACTTCGATCTACGCATGCGCGAACATGAAATGTTGACCATTTCCTTGTAACGCTTCTAACTACGCGATAAATAGTCGTAGAGAGCTGAAATTCTGAGGGTATACGCGGGTTGGATCGCAGATGGTTCCGTTTCAAAATCATGAAAATCGTTTGGTCTGCTCATGCGCAAACGTGAAATACTTGGAGTGCCCATAACTACCTTAATTATCGTTGAAATTAGTTCACATTTGGAGGGTCGATCAGTAGGTATAATACTTTGACGGTTCCATATGAGCTTCATTGGAGTATTACTGCAATTTCCCTCTGAGCATGCACAAACATGAAATGTTGGCCGTTTCCTTATAACGCTTCTAACTACGCGAAAAATAGTCGTAAAAGCTGAAATTTAGAGGGTACACGAGGGTTGGATCGCAGATGGTCCCTTATCAAAACGAACCTGCCCATCTACTCTATACGTTCATGTGATTCAAGTGAGGAAGCTGTAGTGCCTACTCGAATTTGCAGACATTTTTCTACATATCCCCATATCCTCTGTTATCATGTAGGTACTTATTCGAAAAACATGTTCCATGTTTCCTTGCTTCGATCCTTAATCTAAACTGTTAGAATCCGGGGGTTTGGGGGTGTCCCCCAGATTTCATTCGACAATAAACGTACCAACATGAACACAAACCACTGGCGGCTAGACGCCCCCTACGGCAGCGCTTTTTTTTCAACAGGCTTTAAAACCGATCTGTTTACAAATGTTTATTTATTTCTTACTCGGTGACGTTCTCTCTTTCGTGTTAGCAGGTTATATATTATAATATAATTCATGAAGTTTTTTTTTCATATTGGTTTATTATTTTCAATAATGAACCTTTGGAATCGAGCATGTTTTCTTTTCTTTGCGCTCAGCCCATCAATGGATATCAATCAAGTTTCATATTTTCTGATATGCTGATATGCCATGCCTACATGATGATGATGAGGGTGGTACAGGAAGCAAATCGAACCGCACTGGTTATTTTTTGTAGTATTAGGTAATGAACAAATTGTGTTTCTTCTGCCCACCGTATTGAAAACGAGACAGGCATTTTTGGTGCCTAAAGATGAGTTCAAAGAACAAGAAGCAAAGTATTCATCAGCAGTATACGTTCAAAGAAGCAAGGTATTCATCATAAGGTCGTTAATACGCAATTATTTGCGACTGGAATATCAAGGTAAATTATTACGATACATCCACGATGATTGTTATTGTACCTATACCCATAAATGGCTGCAGGCACACATCACAGATCTTCAGTTCGTCATAATGTTCTCTTTGGCCACATCCGAATCCCTAAGTTCTACAATATTTGTGACGGACTGTTCTAAACTGTGTGCCCAGGGAGTGCATGTAGCTTGAATCACCATCCCCACAACGAGACCTGTAATGTTCAAAGGCGCAAAAAGATCACTGGTAAGCTGAAGTGCGGCTAGCAACACCCTAGGCTGCCGCATTGGTTACTATAATGAAAATCCTGGAAGAAGAACCTGGGTTTACGATGGGGACCTAATAAATTCATAATTTTTCAAGATAATTCCATAGTGACCACAGCAACCACCAAGCAATTCATTGTATGAGCAAAGTAGCCGTCGACATGTTTGAGTCGCTGATGGTGATAACGGACTGTGGCTTGCTATAAATATTTATGACAAAATTTACGGTCGAATTGAAGAACGGCTATATAATTATGAGCCGGCAGAAGGGTTTCTACAACGCTAACCATTTTGTATAACAGCAGCTCCCTTGTCTTCTTTGCAAGCTTGGCCAGGCGGAATGTCCTGAATCGTTCCATTGAACTTCGAGAGACCAGCACACACCAATTTATCAGAAATTAGAAGCCTCGTACTCATCATCCAAAAACCGATTGGGTGGCGTAAAGTAGCTGTAATAATGGAACCCAGTTGAAACAGTCAGAAAAAACGAAAGTGAGCATAACAGACTCGTGAAATCTAATAATGTACCACCAGTGAGCAGTGATGAGTAATGAACGATCTACAAAGCAACATTACTGGAGACGTTCGCAAGACGGTGTGTATAAAATGTACTGCAGTCATTAAGAATATTTTCTGTCATTTTATTGCATCCAACTCTAGTCAACTAGACTAAAACAATCGAAAACCATTAAAATCTGACGAAAATTGTGATGGAAGTCAAAAAATATGTTTATCCCCTTCCACTTTCCCGTCACTCTAGGAAGTCATGACCTATGAGAAACAAAATCTAGAACATACTTATTATATTGGAATTTAGACAGCCAATTTTTCTACACCCCCCCCCCCCCCCAAGACATTAATTTTCGAATTCCCGTAACGCACTGCAAAAGTACAAACAAAACTTTAAGTAAGCATCCATTCCAGCTTTTCGTCCGACTGCCCTGCCAGCGTCGCGGACGTGATCAGCTGTCCTCCAATGAGAGGATCAGAACTCGACCTATCATTTCGCTCTTTACTTCGCTAATTATTGCCTCGCCCCACTGGGTGGAGAAGGGTTCGCCCAAAAGCTACATGGGTCATACTTGGACGTGTCACCACCCGTCACGGCAGCCACCCATCCAACTACTAACCACCCTCGAGGTATCTTGACTTCTTGTCTCCGTAAATCATGAAGCAACGTTTTTCAGTTGTACATGACGGATAAATACAAAGAATAGTGATGGGGAGGTGTTTTTGGTGTACTGTGATGACGCTTCGGATATAGCAAATTTATATATATTATTACTTTCATACTTCATACTTCATTACTTTCATTTATATATCGTAATATAAATAAATTATTATAGTAAGACAATAATGCCAAATTTATGCATTTTCTGCATGCTCGAGAGCATTTATGCCAAATACCACCCTCATTGAGAAGACACTTTTTAAGCTTATTTGATAATGACGTATTTCATAATATTGTGATGACCAACCTCCAACACAAATGGATAATTTATTGTATTGTTAATAGTATTATCGAAGTTATCAACTATCCGTGTTTTCTATCTATGGGTGATGGGTCCGGGCTGTCAATTTCGTTAGCGGGAACGAGTCAGGGATTTGGGTGCCCCCATCATTGTTTCCCTCCTCGGCAACCACATACCTTCATCACGGTCCCCTCGTCAGAATTCTTCTCTCAGCTAACCACCTCCACAGTAAAGAAAAACGGAGTTATTGAAAATTTGTACATTTCCTCTAATACAATCAAAACGCGAAAAGTACACTTTTATACCGGTTTCGATGATCAAACCATCGTCAGTAACAAACAATAACGGAAGGCACATTGGAGAGGTAACCTTATAAATAGTCCCAAAAGTGAAAGGTGGTCGCTTGGGATTGGACAATGTGAAGGGTGGTCCATTCTGATTGACCCTGGAAGTGAATGATAAAAGTGAAAGGGAAGTGAAGGGGGGAGGGGGCAAGCTGCTACAGAAATGAACGCAATAATGGAGAACAACTTGAACGAATTACATCATTCAAAGACCCACCCTATCACTCTTAATAATTTCGAATTTTTCAAGTAAATCTAACATCCTCTCTTTTGGCCAGAAATGATGACATTCAACAACATTTCTGTCTGTAAGATCAAAATTGAAGCTATGACTGGATTCATTAAAGTGACGTGCAAAGGCCGAATCACCCTTATTATCCCTGAAATCTTTTCATGTTTCTTCATTCTTTCTCTAAACTTCCTACCTGTTTGACCACAGTAGCGCACTTTGTAGCACAGGAACACTTTAATTTATAAACACCACTTTTATCTTCAACATTAATTTTAGCGTTAACTGAATCCTACTTTGAAACCTTTAGGAGTTAATATTTAACCAATTTTATTCGAAAATTTTCCATACTATGGTATACTGATCCAAATATTCTCCTCAGTCCTAGCATCCCTAACTACGTTTGTAACTGCTCCCCTAATCTTTTTCCTAAGAACCCTATTCCACATTGCTACAATGATATATGTCTCCCTCATAGCCATTACTCGCCGCTATACTTCTAATAGTCAACTTTTCTTTAGCTAAATTCTGTTCACTCATCGGTATAGATAAAGCTCGGTTAATCATACTCTGGAAAGCAGCATGTTTGTGGACTACTGGTTGATTTAAAGCACTATGAATGGTAATATCGCTGTAAGTATCATTCCTGTATATGGAAAACGTGTGTTTTCCATTATTCAACGAAATGGAAAGATCAAAAAAATGTAAGTGATTGCATCCGAATTCTAAGATGAAGTTATGGTTATCCGAATGGATCTACGTCATTAATTTTTGTATGATATGCATCCTTTGCATATCATACAATCATATCATCATAATTATGCATCAGGGTCTTTCAGTCCCTTTCCAAAGAACCATGATATCATCTACATATCTATACCAATAAAGGAGGCTATCTGATTTACATTTTCGGAAAATTTGTTTTTTTAGAATATCCATATAAATATCTGCAAGTAATGGAGATAATATGGATCCCATTGCAACCTCTGGTTGAGTATAGTATTTCCCCTCGAACAAGAAATAATTGTCATCAATTCGGTATTTTCAGAGGTATTTTTCGCGTTTTTTCTTGGATTAGTGGAAATAGAACACTTTATATAACTCCGTTTAGGCAACTTTATATAAATCCGGGTTTCTTTGAATGGGTTTCCACGATTTCTTCTTAAGTGAATTAGTTCGTATCATCTCCTCAATGCTCATCCAAATCATGATTTTTTGGTTTAATATTTTCAATATCTAATGAGCCATTGGAATCGAGCATGAAGAAAAAAAATTCTAACCCCCCCCCCCCCCTGAAAATTTGATGGTTTACGTTTCAAGGTATGTAGAATCCGAAAATTCAATAAAAAATTTTGTCTGTCCGCCGTACGCCATACGCTGTACTGGCCACTTTTCTTAGTTACCATGAAACAAAATTTATGAAATTTGGATTATATGTTCCGTTCGGGGTCTAGTTGGTCCTCGAAGCTCGGCGTTACTGTCAGTCATCTCTAAGGGGTTCAAAATAGGGGTTGAAATTTTCAGAACGCCGGATTTCGAAAACTTTCGATAGAAGGGTACCTATGGTTTTTTACGTTATTAAATTGGTCTTGAGCTAAACAATGTTTTGAGACCACCCGGAGCATTGTACGTCCAGCCGTTCGCGTGCATCAAAACGCTTCGTCAACACGATCGTGAATCACACGGTATTAATCCGGCCCGGATATCATCGCTAGGGAGCACCTGATTATAATCAAAGATGGCTGTATGAAGTCGAGTTGGTTGTTCTGCGATATTATTTCATTTGATAGGTGATGGACTATTGGATTTTGTTGGTAGGTAGGTACTTGTGAAACTTGAACAAACGTTGAAGTATTATTGATGGGTAAATTATTACACAATGGTAAATTATTACAAAACGGCAAATTATTACAGAACGGTATATTATTACACAACGGTTCATCTACCAAGAAGGGGCTGGATTTTGTTGATCGGTACTTTTGCAACTTGAACAACCGTTGAAGTATTATTGATGGGCAAGTCATTTCACAACGGTTCATTATACTTGACCACGAGGGTAGGTATTGACCATAGAAAACAGTGATCTACGCAGAAGGGGCATCTATAAAGGTAAATAATAATAAATAATGATAATAAATATGAATGAGTGATAATTTTAAACTTTTTTCTCATTATTTTTATTTATCATTTTTTTTTTTAATTTTCCTGTTCCCTCACTTTGTGACAATACTAATTATTACCGAATCCTCCCGTATTTCTTTTCTTAATTTCAATCAAGTAGCCACAATTTATCTTGTTATAATAAATTATTTTCCATACAGTGAGAGATTTGTCATTTTGCAGAGTGGGCTTGCCCATATTTTAATAATAAAGAAATAAATGGTAATTCCTCAAACAGTTCATATCTTACACGTTCTTCCGCGACACTCCTTCTCACTCAGCATGGACATCATCCCAACTCTTCTGTTGATACCCACAACGATGACGTCTGATGGAACGAATGAATTTGATCGGCTTATGGGTGCACGAGTTGGTAAGTGAACGTCCTCCTTCCTTCGCGCCAGTATCAGTCCAGGATGTTCCAGCCGAACTATCTCAAATTCACCGGTAAACGGAGTATAATAGGATTCATATCCACCTGAAAATTTTAAGTGAGAGAACCCATTAGCTCCAACAAAGCCATCAATAGTTTTTATGTTACCGTACATCACTGTAACGTATACAAAGTGTATTCCAATATTTTTTTTACCAACGACAACGAACCATCCTTTGTATCTCTTGGGCGGGCTCTCGTTGACTTGAGGGACGACGTAGACGGAAGAATAGCCTATCGAAAACGCAGGATCCTTGATGCAACCGCTAGGAAAAATAACTTGAAGCTTATCTACGATTATGCCCATGCAGTGGATGTCACCATTTTTTTCGATTTCTACAAGGAACGGAAACTCTCCGACTCTCATATCCCTCCCTCCTTCCAAGCACACGGACAGAGATATCAAGACGTTCACCAAGTAAATATTGAAATAATTCTTCATAGTTTTCTTGAAATGGAATTCCTCGTTATACGAATTTTGGCTACATCACAACAATTTCCCTCAAAAAAGAACAAAACTGCACCACCTAACACGATCATGTACGAATGTAAAGCTTGTGTTTCAGTAGATTCAGTTTGTTGCTGAACGTATGTAGTTCAAGGTTTTTAAGTAGATCTTCATCTTTTGAAGGCGTTATTCATAGATTGACTGAGGAATAGGTAACATAACGGTAGCATAGGTTTCATAACGCGCATGAGAGGGGCGCTATTGTTGTTGTCGTCCATAGTACGTGCTTATTATTCTCTCTTGCCCGAATGTTATTATCAGCAAGAAGTTACTCCCTCATCCTCTTTACTAATAACAGGTCAAAAACCTCTCAGTTGGTTTCGACTTTCAAAATGACAATCGTCATAAAGTAAAGTAGTAAAGTTAACAGCCATTTCAGGCTGGGGCTTTTCGTCCGACTGCCCTGCCAGCGTCACGGACGTGATCAGCTGTCCTCCAATAGGAGGATCAGAATTCGACCTGGTCATTTCGCTCTTTACTTGGCTACTCAGGGGTTCGCCCAACAGCTACATGGGTCATACTTGGACGTGTCACCACGTGTCACGGCGGTCACCCATCCAAATACTAACCACGCTCGAGGTTTTTTAACTTCGGTGATCTCACGGGAACCGGTTTATTCCACCTGATAAGGCCGTTGGGCCATATATGTATAGATATCGTACATAAAATATGGCGACGGAATGCGTACGATGGATTAAGTCAGTTTGTTTAAAAGTGGTATTTGTCTGAAGTAAAGCTGCTTGGAGGGTTCTTAATTTCAGAACCAATGAATACGCTTCGAAAAACAACATTCGAAACCCAACTACAACACGTTTTGGCCATCAATAGACATATCGCTGAAATTGAGCCGTCCCTCCCCTCCCACTTGACTCAGTCAATAATTCTTAGGTTGCCATACAAATATTACGTAGCGCATATTTCGCAATTTTCATCAACCCCCCCCCCCTCCCACAGACAACCACACCATACCCACCACGCACCACACTACAACGCATGAGCACCCCCCTCCCCAGTATTACCTGACTCAATCTAGTACCTAAATATATTTTTTCTACCCGCGTAATTTGGTACCTAACAATATCAATAAAATACTATTTTTCGTGAGATGTTGTTTTCATTTGTTGAAAACAAAATGGGTACAAACACATTAGACTTACAGATACAAACAAGAAAATGAACTATCCCAGCTAAGCTTAACAAATTGAAGTTGTAACTAATATAAGAAATACTAAACAGCAAAAAAACCTAGATCAATAAAACCTAACGAATTCATAATAAATAGTAAAATAAAAAGTAAGTAAAATAAGAAGAACTTACTCAAAACACGCCCTACTTATACATTTTTATTTTTTCATTTTGGTTTATTATTTTCAATAATGAACCTTTGGAATCGAGCATGAAAAAACAAATGTACAAACCCCCCCAAATTTTATGGTTTCCGTTTCAAAGTAAGTAGAATCCAAAAATGGAATAAAAAACATTTCTGTCTGTGGTGATGGGTAGGGATGGTTTGGGTAGGTTGAAGGAGGACTAACGCCCCACGGTTATCACCACAGCAGATGTCCGGAAGGAGTCTAGCACACCACGGTTATCAACACAGCGAGTGCCAGATGGGAGAACACCCGTGGTTATCACCACAGCTGACGTAGATGGAGAAGAAGGCTAGCACCCCGTGGTTATCACCACAGCGAGTGCTAGATGTAAGGAACGTCCCACGGTTATCACCACAGCAGACGTGTAAGGATGAGGATACTAATACCCTGTGGTTATCACCACACGAGTATTAAGAGGAGGGCGCACCCCGCGGTTATCACCACAGAAGGTGCGAGGAAGTGTAGGAGAGAGAGAAAGAGAGCGAGAGAGAGAGAGAGTGAGAGCGAGATAGAGAGGGTGTACAGAGATAGAGAGAGAAGTCGCAAGTCGAGGAGCGGTTGATCGAATGAAGAGCTGGGCGTGCGGGGTGGCATATAAAGGTGCCTCCAGTTCGCCCCCCGTCTGTCAACGGCCGTTGTGACCGTTGAAAAACTTTTGGTCCTTTCCCCGAGGCGTCGCT
This sequence comes from Leptopterna dolabrata, assembly GCA_954871275.1. Classification (NCBI taxonomy): domain Eukaryota; kingdom Metazoa; phylum Arthropoda; class Insecta; order Hemiptera; family Miridae; genus Leptopterna; species Leptopterna dolabrata. The sequence continues at coordinate 27,601,656 of OX940975.1, read as the reverse complement.
CAGCTCGTCGTTCTCCTCGTTCATCTGGTTAAATCTTATACATTACATAGGAGCGTAGCATTTGAGGGGTACCAGGGCACTGTCCATCCGCTAGTGAGCTTGATGAACACTAACTGATTCACGCGAAAGTTTTCCGCTCCCTTTATCCTATGCAACAAATTTCATAACATCACCGTAATATTTTGCTTCGTGAATAATGGGTAAATAAATATAAATAAGTGCCTTTTGGTTTATTAATTTCAATTATGAACCTTTGAAATCGAGCATGAAAACAAATTTTTAACCCCCCCCCCCCCCCCCAACACATAATTTGATGGTTTCCGATTCAAGGTACGTAGAATCTGAAAATGGAATAAAAAAATTTCTGTCCGTCCGCCGTACGCCGTATTAAACACTTTCCTTAGTTTCCTTGAACCAAAATGAATGAAACTGGGTTTGTTGTAGGTCCCATTTGGAGTCTAGTTGGTCCGCGAAGCTCGGTGTTACTGTCAGTCATCTCTAAGACGTGAAAATAGGGGCTGAATCATACCGAATGCCGTAGCTCGAAAACTTTCAACAGAACGGTATGGGTTTTTTTACGCTTTTAAATTATTGATCTCGAACTAAAGGATTTTTGAGTCCCGCTGTTGTTAGCACTGAAAAAATTTGTCAGCATGACCGTGAATGAAACGGTATAAATCCGACCCAGATACCTCTGCTAGGGAACACCTGGTTATAACCACGGATGGCTGTATGAAATCGAGTTGGTTGTTCCGTGATATTACTTCATTCGAAGAATGATGGCTCTTTCGGATTTTGCTGATATGCACTGCTGATATGCACTTCTGTAACTTGAACGAATGTTATGCTCAATGAATAACAACAAATAATATTAATGATTGAGTTACTGAATCCCGCGCACTTCTACGAAACTGTAACTCCCGAGCCGGCTAAAGTACTCGATCAAGGGATCAAGGGGGGGGGGGGGGGGGGGGGGGGGTTCGAGGGAGGTACTGACCACAGATAATAGAGATCAACGCAGAAGGAGCATCTATACAGGTAGATAATAAACCGTCGCGTAATAATTTGCACTTTTTTTACTCGTACTAATAGAAAATAACGGAATTTTATGTTTGATATATTAATTGAAATCTTTATTTATATATTTGTAGATACTTTTTCCATCTTAAAAGATTTAGTTATAAAATTAACCGAAGACCCGATCGATTAAGGTTAAGATGTGTGGCTTACGGTGACACAACACCCCCCTTTATCATATAACGCAGCGTAATGCTACGCCGTAACCCCCCCCCCCCCCCAGTCCGTTACGTAATAGCCATGTGTATGGCCCCTAGGGTCAAAGGTATGCAAATGTTTGTCACTATGCTAAAACCACTAAAGAACTTAAATGCAAACCTTTGGCAATCTTGGGATGTTTCGAAATTGTAGGAACTAATTTTTTATGGTTATGGAACATGATAGGAAGATGATTTTGGTCCCTCCTACTAACTGCATCACAATTTCATTTCCGCAGCTTAGATGAAGAATTCAGAGCTCAAGTGGGTTCTTTTACCTTCAACCCCACGATTTAAACTTTGTAGCCAGTTAGGTCAATTCGCACGCATTAAAATCAAGGAATACGCTCGAGGGAAGGATAATAATACCTACTTGCGATTCACTGCTCGTTTTAGCACTACATAACAACGGACAAGATCTGGTCATACAATTCAAGTAAATTTCAGCCAGCCGTGAAGTAGGTATATCGTTACGCAGACGTGATTTGCGACTGAGCAAACATCCTTTCCCGTCCAGCTTAGCGAACGCTTTCGGGATCCAACCCGAGCTGGCACCCCTTCTGGAGAAGCTCGACGTAATGTAAACCAGAAGGGTTGCATTTTATTGGCAATTGATTCTCCAGACCCCTTATAACCCCTAACCTGACAAAAAAACACCGAAAAAAGAAGAGACGAGGAAGAAGAAAAAAAATCAAGATTTGATTTAGTGGCCGTTCCCTTCCATTAAAGGGCATAAGGGCTTCGATGTGTAGGAGAGAGGGGAACCATACAATATCATTGACGCGTAAAGGGGGTTGTACATCCTACCTCATCCTACCGATACCCACTCAATATTATTTTCCTTTTTGGGAAGCTTTTTTTTTACCCTTTACAATGGAACATGATGTTCGTAAAGTATTTTACGACCGAGAGATGACGAGCGCCAAGAAGAACGCCTGGGTTCGATCAACCGAAAATATTTTTCGCTCAAGCGGGTTGTGGTTTGGACGGGATGGTGAGGGAGGGGGATTCGTTCATCGGCTTATTGGAAAGCGTACGAAGTAGGCTCTGGCGGGAAGTGGGTTCCTCAAATCTATATCCCCCCCCCCCCCCCAACCCATTTCCACACCCAAAAAAGAAAAATATCAAACTTGTGAGATGTTGAAAATTATCACTGTATTGAGGTATATTATTTTGATATTCACGTTGTTCATGATGATTCCCATCTCCGCCAATAACTACAGTGGTTCTGTTCTGAGATACATTCCAGTTTGAAAATATTTGTTTATTCTCATCTCTTGTGAAGAGGTAGTTTTTTGAGGAACAACCTTTAACCAGCCTTTTCCGATTCTCAAAACATTGCGGTTGTGATGAATTACAAATTGGGCCACCCAAGATTTATTTTTCACTCAAACTGGACCATTCAGGTACCCAATTATTTAAATGATACTCCGAAGATACTATCTCTTAGCCCAAATATTCACTATTCCAATCTTCCAGATTTTATTTCGGCAAGGCCGTTTCCGCTCACATCCTCTCTCATAACCTTCTCGCTCCTCAACATGCCCAAAATTAACTTCTAAATCCCAATCGGTACATAATATGGATCAAAGTAGTATGAAATGGGGACTTGAGACAGAAAATTACTATTTCAATAGGAAAAATCGCGTAAGAAATGGATCAAAAATTATTGTGGGCTAAAAATAGCTAAAAATCGATTAAAATAGCTAAATCACCAACAGCTGAGTCATCGAATTCGTTCATGACTATGGTCACCTTTTGCTGCATGATTTAATAAAAACCTATGATTCGTTCCATGCTACTGGTGCCAACGAGAATGAAATTAAACTGGTCAGACAGAATTCCCACATCTTCCAAGGGGCCACAATACGTCGCAATTCATGCTGGAATTAAACAGCACAGCAGTGACGCAGACGGTTGATTTCCCCGTTGATTGGCCAAATTATGATTGTTCTAGGGTGAGAAAAAAACAACAACAAAAAAACAGAAAAAAAGGAAAAATGATTTGGCGATGGTTGGCATTGGACACTCTTACCTATCCCCTATCCCTACACATCGGCTGAACAGCTACGCATAATGATTTCATGACCATAAAATTTTCGGTTATGTCATCAACTACTATGTCCCATGCGTTGCACAGGATGGTTGTAGCTATTTTTACTGAGTATGGACATTAAAAATGTCAAGATTAAAAAATAAATTCAAAACAGTAATATCTTCCTTGACAGGTATTGACAGGTAGGTATTTCATCTATAATTCACTTATTTAAGATAGGTTTTTGTTTTTTTTTGGACAGGAGGTGAGGAAAAATACTGAAATCAAATCAGTTCTTTCCACATATTAAGCCTGCCTATATTATAAGAGTTACAAAACCAAAATTGTATGCAAAATGACATCACCAAAAGCAAACTGGCATGTTCACCTTTAAATGTCGGATTTATTCATCATTACTGAATAACATTAAGGAAAAACATCCAGTTTGCTGCACTAACGTGGGATTTCAATGAATGTTGACACTTTAGCAGTTCATTCATAAACTCGAGCATGCCACTTGAAAGGGCGTTATTTACAACCGAGGCGGCCTTGTCTCTGGCACAAGCCACCTTGGAGTTATTCTAGAATAGGATCACTGAAATAGGCACAGCTGGCCATTTTGAGAGAAATACGGGGAGTTTCTTCTGGAAGAATAGATTCGAGATTTTTATGTTTCCGACTGGCAACAGAGGAACAGGCGGGGGATGATTTTTGAAAAATCTACATGTAACTCCTGATGATTTTTAGGGAAATTCTAGGATCGTCAAAATGTTAAAAGATGCTAATGTTAATGGTTTCTATAAATGAGCAAAGTAAGTAAGTAGTTACTGGGGGTGTATCAAGATTTTCGCATATATACTCAAATTATAACCTCAAAGTTTAGCTGAACAAATTATCAATTGATTAATTTGTTGATTAATTTATTGATTCTTATTCAATTTTCTGATGCCAAGTGCCAGTTTCAATTTAAAAATCAAGCACTATGATTTAAAGTACGTAATTCATTCCAGTTCCAGGGAACTCCCACGAAGCAACGAGGGATTTTATTCATTCTCGGTATTTTTAATGAATCTTTATCAACTGCCTCTAAATCCGTTATTTCTGACGCATTAAATACCTAGTAGAGGTGGACAGTAGCATGCAGCGTACATTTACAACTAAGGTTGAGTACGAGTATTTAATTTGCTGAAAGCTTTGTACAGATGACCGCAGCTCAACTTTCACAATACCATGTACCAATGTACCATTAAAATAATTTTGTTTCGCTTCAGCGGTTCCTGTGATAACTCGGCGCATATGGGGAGCAATGACGATATGTGGGGTTCAAATACAGCGAACGTAAACTAGGGAGGCACTAAAGAGTCCTTCGAGATATTGTACAGACATACAATAACACTCCTCAAATGGGTATAAGATGAATAATTACATTACGTAACTCAACATATTTTCATCATAGAGAGAACGTGTGAGGCCGAATCTGCGAAGAAACAAAACAAGAAGCCGAAGAAGAACAAGACAACGTTGACGTTACGGAGATAATGGATTCGAAATGGCTATGGGCAAGTTATCCAAAATAGATGGTCCCCATAAAACAGAAGGATTATTGAAACGTAACGGTAGGAAATTATAACACTGCCGTAAAGATCAATTAAACGTATGATAAATAATCAATTCAATGAAGATTAGTGCAGATTCAATAATTCTCAGATTTCACGTTTGCGCATGCTCAGTGGCTATACCAATAATCTGATCACGATGAAATTCAAAGCGGAGTATCCAGGAGCTACTAATCACCGAGTTTGAGCGAAATCGGGCCATTGGCTCGTTAGAAATCTACTTACCGCCGATTTCGCGTTTCCATATGCATCACGAACTCCAATGATCAAATCGTTCTTTATACTGGTCGACGTAGGGATGGATTTTGATTTGAGGCAAAACAAATATCGAGTGAAAACAAGGCTTCCGCCAAGGTTCTACCAAGGTAAACTCAGAAGCAAAAAGTAGCACTTCTTCAAATAGATGTAGCAAAGCTTCAAATAGAAACCAGTTTATTGGGAATAATATAATAGTAGTTAGTAGGCACGAGTGGGAAGAACAAAAGAACCGGACATCGATTTTTCGTTCGATCGTTTTTTTTTTGCATGACAATAAAATCGGTAGTTTTACAGCACAACAGTAAC